>JAKCPI010027864.1:0-34849 GCA_023213315.1 Euborellia annulipes | reverse complement strand
TATATATTCTAATATATCTAATACCTGGGCGGAAACTAAATATATGTCGACACAAAAAATCTGGTGTGACATGTTCAAAATTTTCAATTGCCGAAAGTAACAGAAATTCGTGTGCTATTCGACCAGTCACCCCAGATTTTTTATTTTCTATATCAAAAAAAAAAAAAAAGTTTATTTTTCCTTATAGACCTAATATATAATTTACCGGATCGGTTGTTTCACAGGATTAACATTAAAACAAAAAAAGAAAAACTATCGTTGATTTTGTGTGAACTGCTTTGAAGCATTTGGCCCATTGACCCGTTCCCCTCATCTCTCTCTCTCTCTCTCTTTTGCTCTTGCGCCATTGTTCTATTCTCCATCTCACTTGTTCCCATTGCTCTCTCAGTGCTATATCGAACGAGCCAAGCACAGCCAGCCAGCCAGCCAGCCCAGGGTCTCGCCTGGCCGGACCATCACAGGGTCACGCAGGCGCTGCATCTGAAAACAGTACCCCCCCCTCCCCCCCTTCCCCCCCTTCTCACACCACCCCCATCGTCATTAGCCTTAAAAATTGTTAGGCACCTTCTTCTCTTCTAACACTATTCTTAATCACTACCCCCTCTGTCTAGTTAGTATTGTGAATACACTCCTTTTTAACAGTATAGTCAGCGCCACAAGTGCCTATTGTCTTAATTTAATATTAGAAAAATATTTTAAAATTGATAAATATTATTTTTAAAATAATTAAATCATCTTATTTAATGCAACTGAAAGCGAAGGCACTTGTGACGCTAACTGTACAATAAAGAGAAAAATTTGGATTAGGCAGATGTAGGCAGCCAGCAAATGATAAAAAAAAACTTGTTTAATTATCTTCGACGTTTCGAAATCACATCGATCCCATCTTCAGATCATAGAAAAAACTACTTAAAAAGAGAATTTTTTTTTATTTATTCGTAATTTTATGCTTACTATACAAGTTTACAATAAATATTCTTTTTCTCGCTATACCTAACTCCCCGTTTATCTCTTTCTTTATGTTTTTAAACTTAGGCCCTATATTAAGCCAAGGCTGAACGCACACCACCCGCTGAAAAAACTAAGAACCGACCGAAGTTTCGGCTTTATGTGGTCAAGTCTGGAACTAGGGTGTGACAAGCACAGAACGCAACTTTCTAATTACCGAGGATCAGAGGGGTTGTGTGCGATCAGTCACACCAGATTTTGGGTCTTTTTGGAAACTTGGGCCATATACGTAGGACATATATAAGACTACAACTAGAAAACGCTCAATTTGAAAAGACTTTATTGAACGTGCAAGAAATTATGAATAAAATTTGAGCCCAACAAAAAGACTGATAGTATTTGTATTTTGCAAATTAAGTAAATGAAACGGATAGTAGAGAGCATCTATTCACAACTCTCTCTATCGAAACACCAATTAACTTGCCAAGCACTTGCTGCCTGCCATTCATTCGCTTTATGATTTTATTTTCCATTAATTAAATTGCAGTTGCTCTCGCTGTCTAAAGTGGATCATATCCCCCCCCCTCCCCCACCTCCCCCTTCCCTCAACCCACTGATCTATTGTATTTTATCAAGTTGAAAATTTCTAATTAAAACAAGTGCTACTAACCTTTCTGAAAAGTAAGTCAAGTGACTTTACCTCTATAGTCCTTTGCTTATCTATTGTAAATATCTTTGAAAGTGAGTTGATCATTTAATGGATAGACCAATGAATAATTTTTTGTTTTAGTGCCAAAAGTTCTTAGCTTAGCTTAAAATGTTTGCAACATTATCCTCCTTTAATGGGACCACACATTATGGGAATTGAAAAGGCTTTTTTTATTTTTTGCTTATACAGTATCTATTGATACTGAAAACAAAATACGAAAAATAATTGAAAATTGTGTATGGTTTGAAACAAAGGCAAGAAAAAAATTAATGAGGGTAGGGAAGGAGAAGGAAATATGTCTAGTAGTGAGTGACGAGAGGATAGAACAAATAGATAGATAGAAATATTTAGGTACTTCCCGTGGAAGGGTGGAAAAGAGAAAGATCGCAATAGCAAAGAAAGATGATGAAGGAGAATAAGGACCATTAAGTTGAGGGTAAAGGTTGGTTTTGGAGGGTTCTTATGAATGGCTGTGAGGCTGAAGAGATAAGAAAAAAATGAAGTTATTTGGAGAAGGATCAAGTAGTCGGACAAGGTGAGGAATGAATAGGTGTTAAGGAGAGTAGGAGAGAAAAGAAACAATATCCTGAGGAAACGTAACTGGATAGGTCACATACTGAGAAGGAATTGTCTAATGAAAGATGTACAAGGAATGGAAGAAGAAAAGGAGAAAAATGATTGATGAATTGAAGGATGAAGATGGATACGACCGGATGAAAATATTAGCTCAAGAAAGAGAGGAATGGAAGAAGAATCGCCACTAACGGACCTGCGAGAGGAAGCAGAATACTTATGAGGAGGATGATGAGTAATATTTTTCGAAAGCTAGGACACCTCTGTGATGGACGACCGGATAGAAATATTAGCTCAGGAAAGAGAGGAATGGAAGAAGAATCGCCACTAACGGACCTGCGAGAGGAAGCAGAATACTTATGAGGATGATGATGAGTATCTATGCTAATCCACTGATACCCGATTTCTCCGAAAGTTAGGACACCTCTGTGATGGACGAACGGATGGAAATATTAGCTCAGGAAAGAGAGGAATGGAAGAAGAATCGTCACTAACTGACCTGCGAGAGGAAGCAGAATACATAGGAGGAGGATGATGAGTATCTATGTAATCACTGATACCACTTTTTTCTCGAAAGCTAGGACACCTCTGTGATGGACGACCGGATGAAAATATTAGCTCAAGAAAGAGAGGAATGGAAGAAGAATCGCCACTAACTGACCTGCGAGAGGAAGCAGACCAATGAGGATGATGATGAGTATCTATGTAATTACTGATATCACGATTTTCTCGAAAGTTAGTTCACCTCTGTGTTGCCAGTTGTCAGAGGTTTATTTAACAATTTCTTAGAAGAATTTGGCACTAGGCTTGAATCTCTCACTCGATCCATAATCTACAATTTATCTGCCTACACTTAATAAGGAAGTAAAATTGGAATCTGTTAAAAATTATCTAGTCCAGATGTTTATTAAAAAACATATTTTTCTCGAAATATCCTTGATCAAATCTTTTAAAGATTAGGTCAAAGAGTGGATTATTCTGATACTCTAGTCTCAAAGGGGTTTGTTATTCCAGGAGATTTTTTGTTACAAGCTTAACTTGAACCTGAATTGTGTTGCAAATCCAAATCCACCGCTTAGCCATTCTGATTTTAAAGATTCTAAGAATGTATTAAAATTGGAAGTAAAGGAAGATTTTCCCAATTTTATAAATCAAAAGCCCAAAAAATCGCCTTAGTAGCCGAAAGGGGAAAAAAAGAGTTTTAATTATTATATTCTAAGAATTTTTCTAAATATATTTTTTGTATATTCATTGCCTAGAAATAAAAAAATTTCATTCTTTGATCTAAAGCGAATTTGATAATATATACAAAAAAAAAAAATGAATTTATTTAAAATAAATAAATAAATATTTTTAATGAGTTTACTTATACCATGATATTGCATAATTTCCTATTCTTGGCGTTTTAATCAACTCTGTTCAGGATCTTATGATTTGCCCCCTCCTTGCCTTTTCATTTTCTAGTTTATCGTGCGAGAAATATGACTGCTATAAAGCCAAAGCCGTCAGTCTCTATGTTTACATGGCAATGGGAAATGTGTGTATGTATGTTTACATAACCGTCGGGCGGGGGGGGGGGGTGTGATTCTAAGAGGGTGCTGCTGGTTGCTGTTGAGAGAGAACCCTTCCTCTGCTCTGCTAAAAGGGCCAAGCAATATGATAAAGAAACCAACCAACTCTTGGGAATGAATGAAAATGCAAATTGCAACCAAAATTGCCTAAATCTTTCTCTATTCATTGCTTTATTAAAATATACACTAGACTATCTGGCGTGACTGGTCGCACCCCACACAACTTTCTCTTACCAACGGTAATCGAAATGTGTGTTCTGTGCTTGTCACAGCCGGATTTTTGGTGTCGAGATATGATTAGTTTCCACCGATATACGATTATTATACTTATTATTATTATACTCGTATTAAAATTCAAGATGTAATCTATCTATATATAATAATAGCGGAGTGTTCGTCTGTCCGTCTGTCATGCTCTGTTTGACCAACTTCTCGATGGAATTTTGAAACGAAATTTTGCAGTCTTATAGAGGACGTTATGGAGAGTCCCGGAAAAATACTCGAATCCCGAAATTCCTATAACTTTTTGAGTTATTAATTCTTAAAGTTACAATTTCTCCCATAGGAAATGTATAAAAAAAATATCTACTGTATGTATTCTTTGCATTTATATATTCTATGAATGTAAACAAATCCTCAAGGAGGCACTGGATTGGAATACGTAGTAATAATAATTTTCCTTTCATAATTGAGAAAAGACGAGAGTCCGCAGCAGGCGGGCCCGAGCCAGCTGGTGGAGGGTCCAGGGGGACGTAGCCCCCCTGGCTGGACACGAAACCCTCCGAAGGCGAGCGGAGCGGCTAGTAAATTTTACTTTTCTCTTACCTATGTATATATGTAATATATATTAGGTCCGACCGAAACAAGATTTTCAGCCGAAACCGAATATTCGGCCTCACCTTAGTTTCGGCCGAAACCGTAACCGAAACCGAAACTTGTATTTCCTATAAAAATTTTTTTTTTCATTTTACTTTTTTTTTTTGAATTTTTTTTTCCCTCCCGTGAAAATCTATTTTACCTTTTTTTTAGGGAGACTAAAATTTTTTTCTCCCTCAAGAGCAAATTATTTGACCTTTTACTTTCTCTTACCTATGTATATATGTTATATATATATATATAGAAAGTATTGGATTCATGTCAAAAATTCGATGTCGAGATTTTGATGGATCTTCACGTTTTGAGGTCCCCTGAATCCAAAAAGTGATTTTCGCGACATGGTCTGTCTGTCTGTGTGCTGTGTGTGTGTGTGTGTGTGTTCAATTTTAAGCATGAAGGAATTGAGCTAGGAAGTTGAAATTTTATATTTAAGTTAGGCAGCCCCGGGACCGGAAAAATAAGCTTTTAATCAAAATCGGCCAAAGGGTACTAGTACTTTACTGATGTACTTTTTCAGTTTTTTTCAATTTTCTCAAAATTCGCTCTAACGATTTTGATTAAAATTCAAAAATCAATTATTTTTAGATGCTCTTTCAAATGTATATTCTCGTTTTGCCCTCAAAATTGTTTGAAGCACACTTTACTCTTGTGCTTCATAGGAAAGATAGAGAAATGGTTGCCATGGTAACAAAATATAAATATTTTCCCATACTTATAAATTTTACATCTTGAATTTTAATATATCGGCGGAAACTAAATATATGTCGACACGAAAAAATCTGGTGTGACAAGCACAGAACACAACTTTCGATTACCGAAGGTAAGAGAAAGTTGTGTGGTGCGACAGTCACACCAGATTTTTTTTTTTTTTGCAGGAGTCTCATCCCATTTTTCAGACTCTGGTTTCGGCCGGCCGAAAGGTTCGGCCACTTTTTGCCAGAAACCGAAACTACGGCCGAAACCATGATTTTTGGCCGAAACTGGCCGAAACCGTAACCGAAACCGAATATTCGGTCGGTTCCTAATATATATAGGCCTATAGAGAGGAAAGTATTGGATTCATGTCAAAAATTCGATGTCGAGATTTTGATGGATCTTCACGTTTTGAGGTCCCCTGAATCCAAAAAAGTGGTTTTCGCGACATGGTCTGTCTCTGTGTGTGTGTGTGTGTGTGTGTGTGTGTGTGTGTGTGTGTGTGTGTGTGTGTGGGTGGGTGGGTGTGTGTTCAATTTTAAGCATGGAGGAATTGAGCTATGAGGGTTGAAATTTTATATTTAAGCTAAACACCCCCGGGACCGGAAAAATAAGCTTTTAATCAAAATCGGCCAAAGAGTACTAGTACTTTACTGATGTACTTTTTCAGTTTTTTTCGATTTTCTCAAAATTTGCTCCAACGGATTTTTTTTAAAATTCAAAATCAATTATTTTTTAGATGCTCTTTAAAATGTATATTCTCATTTTGCAATTGAAATCTTCTGGAAGACCACTTTACTCTTGTATTTCATAGGGAAGATAGGAGAAATGGTTGCCATGGTAACAAAATATAAATATTTTCCCATACTTATAAATTTTTCATCTGGCTTAAATAAAAATGCCTGGACCCTAATATATATAAATTCATAAATAACGGTTATCGTCAAAGTCTTATATGGCCTAAGTTGCCGAAAAGACTGTATGAATGTGTGTGTGAGTGTGAGTGTGAATGAGAAAAAGTGTGAATTTTTAAAAATAAAAAAAAAAAAAATATCAATAACAATACATAATTTTCCGTACAGTAATTTTTTTTTTTTTTTTTTTTTTGGGCACTTTTCCCAATATTTTTTTTTAAATTTTTTTTTTTTTAAAATTCCTTTTTTCTCATTCACACTCACACTCACACACACATTCACCCAGTCTTTTCGGCAACTCAGGACCATATAAGGCCAACACATATATGACGATAACCGTTATTGATGGAATTATAAATATTATATGGGGTCCAGGCATTCTCTATTTAAGCCATTTGGTATCCAATTGGCTTAAATAAAATCTCGGACCGCCCGGGTCAACCCGCGACGTTTGGTATGGAAGGTTGGCGCGCTAACCTCTACGCCCAAACCCGGGGGTACTTGTTATAGTGAAAAAAAAAAATTTATAAACAAGGGAAATTATTTATATTTTGATACCATGGCAACCATTTCTCCTACCTCTAAAAAAATAATTGATTTTTGAATTTTAATCAAAATTGTTAGAGCGAATATTGAGAAAAACTGAAAAAGTACAATATATCAGTAAAGTACTAACTTAAATATTAAGCTCACGAATTTAATTAAATAACCGCATAAAAAAATACTTTAAAATGCTTCAGTAGTTTGAGACTAAAAATTCAATGTGCTCTCCTGAAGCCGCTTAAGAACATCTCGTTATTGCCTTGCTATGTGACGTAGTTTATTCTTTTGCAAAATACAAGTAGATGATAAACTACACGTATCGATTGTTGCTGTTATTTTAAATTTATTGTGTATTTAACGTAACAAGTTTAATCATAAATAGTTATTTTTTTAAGGCTGTGGGTTCATTGCATTACATCAATATATAATAATCCCTCCCCTCCCCCCCTACCCCCCATGGCTAAGTCCAGGTCTCAAGGGCCCTAAGGGAGAGAGAGAGAGAAGTCGATCGCTCCCATTAGGACAGGATTTACAGCCAAGAGGCCGAGAGCCAAAACACTTTGGGGCCCGGCCCTTAAAATGCTAATAGGTCGGTGACAAATAGGGCAGCAGAAAAAGAAGCAAGTTTTCTCTAACTAGGAGGCCTTCTTTCTGTTGTTAAGTTCAATTTAAAGTTTAATAAAATAAATCATCGTTTTATCTTCTTTGATGGAGAATTATCTCTTACTCTCTACCGAAACTTTGCGTTTTAATAAGAAGAAATTTTATTTTATTATATTACTTTCCTGAATTATAAATCGATTATTTTAAATACCCTCGGGATTGTTATGACGTTATTACTGTAGGATACAAAAAGATTGCACCGTGCATTAGGGTGGTCCAAAAAACTGAACTTATTTAAATACCCCAAAGCCACCCCCTAATTTTGTTCAAACATACAACAATAGTCACCACACAAAATGTTAGCATCCTACCACAAATGGAAAGCAGTGCTCAATCTATGTTAATTTTGAAAATGTTGCTAAATACTAACGTTTTTTTAATATTTTTTGTTGTAACAACTATTATTACAAGTTGTGGAAGCCAATCGTAGACTAGTTCCAACAGAACCAACTAAAAAAGCTCTTCTCAAAATCGTTCAGCCGTCGACTTGCAAGAAATAATACCGATCGGAAGGAAAAATGGAAATTTGTTGTGTTTTTTTCAGTTAAGCAGTTAATTTTACACATTTACTATAATTTAAGAATATAAATATAAAAGTTACAAAATAAATATTGGTATCTACAAGTAAACAATTGTGTTTATTTTATTTACCAACATTTAAAAAATTACGCTATTTTAACTTTTTTACCCTTAATGAGCACTGCCTTCTTATTTATGTATCAACTTGAGATTTCGGGAAATTATTTATATTAACAAATAGAACTAAATTAGGGGGTGGCCTGCCTGGTTTCCTGCTTAAATTTCAGATTTTTCCATAGTAATATGAACCACCCTAACGTGCATGCTTGTCAAGTTTCTTTGCATTTACGTGTCTAGTCGCCTTTAGATGTCAAAAATCTTAATGACATACACTCTTTGAGAATATATCCGTTGCAATTAAGTTAATTTGTTTTTTACAAATCGTTGGTACCACAGCAAAACCACATTTTTTGATTTTTTTTGTTTTTTAATACGTACATCCCCCATAACGGAAGATGCACTTTTAGATGGCAAAACCATCTACAGTACAAATAATTTGTTTTGTGTTCTATGCTTATTTACCACTTATGTGATCCTGTGAGCCGATTTGGTCTCATTGTGCAAAGCCCGACAAATTCCTCCTTGGTTTGAGTAAGTTATGTAACTATCCATCACTTGAATTACCTTTTTTTCAACATGATTGTTTCAGACCCAAGGGCGGATCCCGAGGTGTTTCTCGGGGGGGGGGGGTAATCTGGTGTGACTGGTCGCACAGCACACACTCTTTTCTTAATTTCAGGGCGCATTCTGAACTTGTTTGCCAGAATATAAATACAAATCAAATTGTTAAGTATTTATATTTAAAATTTTACATTAAAAATAAATTTTTTGCGACAAAAAGTTCGTTTGTTTTTTCAAATCTCGGGGGGGGGGTAATTACCCTTTTTCCCCCCTTGTATCCGCCCTTGTTCAGTTCCCTAACTGTCATACAAACTTTGTTTCCGAAGATGAAGATTCGGACGTGGAATGATTTTTTTGCTTTTACATAATTTTGTTGATTTTTTTCAACTTGTTGTTTGATCTGTTGTAATTTTGTTTACAATTTACAAACTTTAAAGTAATAAAATTTTTATCATTTGCGATTATTTTATCGTTATAGTCAGTATGTGTTGCAAAACCATTTATTTTCATTTTTGTTCATAACAAAACCACCTGCGGTTAGTATCCTTCTAGAAATGTTGAAATCTTAACAGATAAGCCCCATCATCATGTAGTAGAGTTTGAATAATGTAATCCAAAAATTCGATAGGCTGCAACATTAAATGCATATCTCAAAAATGTGTTTTAGATAGTTTTGCCGTGGTACCGACGAAATGCAAATGATGTGCAAATTACAAATTTTTTTTTTTTAATTATTAAAAGTTTGTAATAAAAAAGGCAAGAAATTTTATTTATTTTCTCTCGCTCTAGTCGTAAAGTTGTAAACAGTTTTAAAGGTAAACGTTTTGCTTGCACAAGGGTCAACATTTGACTAATCTGCGCCACATTCATCACGCCCCCCCCCCCCCCTTAGAATTATTTTCTAATTACTCTTCATTGCCATGTAAAAATATGCAAATCAGACTGGCTCTCTCTCCCCAGGCAGGGAATTCAAAGATAAGAATTGTCGTTGCTCTTCGTTCGCTACGTTTTATTACCCACCCACCCACTCGCTATTTTTTTTCCTCTTCTCCCCCCCTCCCCCTCCCCTCTTCACCTTTTTTTTTCTTTTCAGGATGCCATTTTTCCTCTTTTAATAACCCTAAGACATTTTACTGCCGTTTCGAATGTGCAAAAAGAAAGAAAAGAAATTGTCTGTCGAACTTTTTCTATGATAATAATTCAATAGATTTTTTGCTTTTTTCTTTAACCAATACAAGATCATTTGTAAAAATCGACGACTATTAAAATTGGATATATTTTACGGCTATCCTTTGAAATATTTATATTGAAGGTGTTTAACGCGATTTGAGTTTTTCTCATCCATTAAAGAATTGACTCGTATCAAAAATAACGCCCTCGGGCTTGGTGCAGTTGGTAGCTTGTATACCAAGGGTCGCGAGGGTTCGGATCCCCGAGGATTTTATTTAGGCCATTTGGATACCAAATGGTTTAAATAGAATACCTGGATCCCAAATACATATACGGAAGTGTGTTAAAAAAAAAAAAAACTGGTCTAAGCACAAGTTCAATTTCGGGGTGAGCAGGAATACTCGATTCATTTGTATCAAAAAATAATCAAATTTTAATATTGAAAACAAAAGAAATTCAATTTTAGGGCCGGTTGTTTCACTTCTGGTCAACTTGCAAATTTATCCGACAGATAGCAAATCATCGATATGGCAAACAAAGTAATCGCTTAACTTTCGACTTAAAGATAAATGAGTTTTTTTTTTCACATTTAATTAGTTATCTGAGATATCTAAGGGAAGTTTTGTGAAATTAGCAAGTTTTTACTTTCTCGTACCTATGTATATATGTTAATATATAGAGAGAGAAAGTATTGGTTTCATGTCAAAAATTCGTTGTCGAGATTTTGATGAGTCTTCACGTTTTGAGGTTCACTGAATCAAAAAAAGTGGTTTTCGCGACATGGTCTATCTGATCTGTGTATGTTCAATTTTAAGCATGAAGGAATTGATCTAGAAAGATGAAATTTTATATTTAAACTAGGCAACCTCCTAGGGCGTGAAAATAAGCTTTTAATCAAAATCGGCCAAAGAGTACTAGTACTTTACTAATGTACTTTTTCAGTTTTTTTCCATTTTCTCAAAATTTGCTCCAAAGATTTTTTTTTTTTTAAATTCAAAAATCAATTATTTTTTAGATTCTCTTTAAAATGTATATTCTCATTTTTTCATTGAAATCTTCTGAAGGCCACTTTACTCTTGTACTCCATAGAAAAGATAGGAGAAATGGTTGCCATGGTAACAAAATATAAATATTTTCCGATACTTATAAATGTTACATCTTGAATTCTAATATATCGGCACAGCACACAACTTTCTCTTACCTTCGGTAATCGAATGTTGTGTCAAGTGCGACCAGTCACATCAGAGATTTTTTTCAAACGTTTTTGTTGTAATTAATTTTTTTAAATCTTTCACTATGTCGTGACTTAACAAAGAACAACGAACGATTTTCTTTTCTATAATATTTTAAAGCAATAAACAAAAAACTTAACTAATCCTCAAAGAATATAACAAAACTAAGCAAAGCGGGGATTTCTTTTAATTAATCGACTTGTATGTATTACAGAACAAAAGATGTATGAGCATTCTATTTTATTGCCGTTTACTAAGAATTTGTTATTCTCAAAATTCTTTCATTGTTTTATTAATATATAAATAAAGTGAGAGAAATTCGTTCTTTTTTTTTCTTATGGGAAGCCAAAACTTTGCGTTATTTGCAAAACCGAAAACCCTTTCGGGTTTTAATTTAATTTACAAACAATAGCGATTTCTTATTTGATTTTGTTGTTGTTGTTGAAATGAACCAATTACAGAAAGAATGAATTAAATATACAGGGCTCGGAAGTGAAGGTGTTACGCATGTTTCTCCCGCTAAGATGGCGTAGTGTGTCATAAAAAGTGTGCCCAAAAAATCAAGTAATTCAAAAATTTGCCAAGAGATGTCAGAATGGTAGCTAATAATATTTAATGCATTTGGTTGATTTTCATTGATCTTTTAACAATAAATACTTTATAAATGTTATTATATATTATGTATCTTTTATAAAAGCATAAAAATATATAAATATAGTTCTCCTTAAGTGGTGTTGCTGAAGTTGGTTTATTAAAGAGAAAGAAAACGCTATATTTTCAGCAATTTTTATTAATTAGCAAGGCAATATTTCCAGATATTTCGGAGACCCTATCGGCACTCCTTCTTCAGTGGATTTCACCTCATTCACCACATTTTCTTTCTCTTTAATATATAAATATAGGCCAGATATAGGCTAATACTATATCGGCTGTTAGACTAGCCTGCCATCTATTGCAAAAATGCTGAACTAAATTTAGAGCGTTTTATTTTTGGCTGCCTACATTTTCACATCCTTCCAAGGGCGGATCCAGAGGTGTTTCTCGGGGGTGGGGGGTGGGGGGTAATTTGGTGTGGCTCGTCGCACATTACACAATTTTTTCTTAATTTCGGTAATTTAAAGGCGCATTCTGTACTTGTTTGCCAGAATATAAATACAAATCAAATTTTTAAGTATTAATTTTTAAAATTTTACATTAAAAATAAATTTTTTTCAAATCTCGGGGGGGGGGGGTAATTACCCCCTTTACCCCCCCTGTATCCGCCCTTGCATCCTTCCTCAATATATTTCCAGCCATTAAATATTATTATATCTTGTGTTATTTATTTATCTATAATTAGATGAGAATTTAATTAAATTTAAGAATATTTCAATTGGATTATATTAAAATTAGATTATTGATTGAAAAAAAAATATTAAAATATTTTTCTCTTATTGTTTCAGGTACGTCATCATCACCTGTTGATTAGTGCCACTTGCGCGTAAGTTTTTTTTGAATTTAATCCATACTAAGTTTTGAAACTCTTGGTGGGGGTGAAGGAGATGAGCTTAAAGGACTTTTTAAATCCAAAGATCAACAAAACTTGAAAAAAAAAAAATTATTTAACCTCTTTTTTGGTGTTCTTTGTACGTAGCTACCTCCTTCTTCTTTTTTTTCTCCGATATTTTTGTCATTCGTCATTTATGCGCGCGTGTATAGGCAGGCCTATATTCCAATTTCCACCCGTATGAACGCCAACAATAAAAGCAAACGACGCCTGCCTCCCATCTCCAATATTTATATATAAAATTGTCAACTGTTGTTGTTGTTGTTGTTGTTACTTGCTGCTATCTTCTAGCAAACTTGATTCATAATATAAACACCCAAATGTCAGTAATTTTTTATTCTATTATTATATCAAAATAAATATAAAGATATGGGCATATCATTTTCCTCTTAAATAAAAATAAAATTGCCAGGGGGGGGGCCTGGCAAGCACGTCCTGTGGAACGTCCCTCCCGGTAAGAGAAAGTAAAATAATCTAATCTAAATGTAGAAATCAATTTTCTTATATAAAAAAAATAAGAGCTATTTCATTTGACAAGAAAATATTATCTTTGTTTTTGCTCTTTTGGTTTTGGTATTACATATTAATAAAGCAGAGAAGAGAAGAGAAGGGGCGGGTGGGGGGAGGTAGGGGGGGGTTGAAGAAGCTTTCAGAGAATCATTTTCCTTAAATTATTTAAATCAACATTCTTTCTGACGTAGTAGTAAAATAAAGAAAGAAAAGAAAAGCTAATAATATTCTTCCCTCCCTGAGTCTGTCTACCAACTATTATTAACTATTTGAATATTTTATTTATGTAAATCTATCAATTCCTTTCTCAAATATAATATTTACTTTTTGTCCTTTTCCAATCATAAGGGGGGGGGGGGAATGTCATTTTTCTTATTTAACCTTTGATCATATTTTAATTGAAAAGACAATATATATGCTTATACACTGAGGTGCAAAAAAAGTGGAACTTTTGTTTCTTCTTAAAAAGACCTATTCTAATGATACTGTAATTTATTAAATATTTAATATGAAATATCTTACATATTTCTAAGTAAATTTAACACAAATCCATATCATTTTAATAAATAATTAAAATTTAAATAAAACAAAGACAAAAATGTCGAAATTTTATTTATTAACGCCATATTTCTAAAATTTTAAATTTAATCTTTCCATTTCAGTTTTTCTCTACCTATTTTATTGGAAATTCTTATAAAAACAAAATTTTGAATTAAAATCTAACAAAACATATCAGATTATCTTGATTTGTAGCTTAAATTGAAAATCGACATTTTTGTCTTTGTTTTATTTAAATTATAATCAGTGGCTTCATTTTAACTTTTTCTTGGAGGGGGGGGGCAAGGGGGCATTGCTTGGCTTATATAAAATTTTATATTATTCTAAATAAAATATACCAAAATATATCTACGAGTATAGAAACTGTATAAAACTTAACAATTAATTAAATTAGATATATTGTATTTTGACCATATTTGAATACCTAATTGTAAATGAATTTTAAGAAAAAAAAAAGTTTCCCCCTCCCCACCTCAGGAAAAAGTTGAAATGAAGCCACTGATTAAAATTTAAATAAAACAAAGAAAAAAAATGTTGATTTTCAATTTGAGGGGCAAATCAACATAATCTCGATATGTTTTGTTAGATTTTAATTCAAAATTTTGTTTTTATAAGAATTTCTAATAAAATTGACAGAGAAAAACTGAAATGTAAGGATTATTTTAAAATTTTAAAAATTTCGCGTTAATAAATAAAATTTCGACATTTTTGTCTTTGTTTTATTTAAATTGTAATTATTTATTAAAATGATATGGATTTGTGTTAAATTTACTTAGAAATTCATATCAAATGTTTAATAAATTAGAGTGTCATTAAGATAGATTAGAACACGTTTTTTTTTTAGAAGAAACAAATTGTTCCATTTTATTCGCACCTCAGTGTATTGTTACTTTCTCTTAGCTCTATATATGTTAATATATATATATAGGAAAAGTATTGGATTCATGTCAAAAATCCGAGATTTTGATGAATATACATGTTTTGTGGTCCCCTGAATCCAGCATGGTCTGTCTGTGTATGTGTCTGTGAACAAAATATCTCAAGAACGAGATGAGCTAGGATGTTGAAATTTTACATTTAAGTTAGGCACACCCTTGCATACATCGTGTCATTTAAGCCATTTGGTATCCAAATAAAATCATCGGACTGCCTGGGATACGAACTCTCGACCCTTGGCACATAAGGCAGGCGCCCTAGCAACTACTCCAAGCCCGAGGGCATAAATTTTACATCTTGAAATAAAGCTTTGTCCATTAAGTATCAAGCTTCCTTTTCGATTTGAAAAGTTCAAACTTTATTTGAATTAAATAAAATAATAATAATAATAAATTTATTAGTAGTATTATATTTACATATAGAATTTTATTGTAATTCAATTCAATGACCTTTTTACTTTTTTTATAGTTGGCAAGCATTAAGTACTTTTTTTTTTATCTTGAAAAAATAATAATAAAATAAAAATCAATTTGTAGCCCAGCAAAGCAACATGACATTTTCTACTTGACTGTTGCATGTGACGATATTACCCTCCCCCACCCTCCAGCCCCTTTAATAAAAGTTTCATACACTAATCAATATTTCAATATTCAAATAAACAATCAATCATGAAATAACTATGGGACATTTGAATGCGCGTCGCAATGCAAATATTTATATTTCAATAATACAAACCAAGATAAAACAAAAATAACTTGATAACATCTCACAATATATGTAAAAATTTATGGTCTGTTCGTTCAGGCGTCTGGCGCATGCGTATTAAGAATAAGAATTTGCAATAACGCTTTTATTAATGCGCATTGTCTGTGTTTGTGAACAAAATATCTCAAGAACGAAAAGAGCTAGGAAGTTGAAATTTTATATTCAAGTTGGCCACCCCCAAGGGACGTGACACAAAACATTTGAAAAAAAATCGGCCAAAGAGTACTACTACTTTACTGATGTACTTTTTCAGTTTTTTCGATTTTCTCTAAATTCGCTCCAACAATTTTGATTAAAATTCAAAAATCAATTATTTTTTAGATTCTCAATAAAATGTATATTCTCATTTTGCCATTGAAATCTTCGGAAGACTCTTGTATTTCATAGGAAAGATAGGAGAAATGGTTGCCATGGCTAACAAAATGTAAATATTTTCCCATGTGTGTAAATTTTACATCTTGAAAATCGAATGTATCGTACTGTCGGGAACTAAATATATCTCGATATAAAAATAATCTGGTGTGATAAACACAGAACACAACTATCGATTATCGAAGATAAGAGAAAGTTGTGTGCTGTGCGACAGTCACACCAGATTATTTTTAATCACAATGCTTTTCTCTCCCTAATAATATTATATTAATGGTGAAATTTACCTAAATAAAAGTGTATGTAATAATTTGCGGTATTTAATATAAGATTTAATTAATTTCAAATTTCATTAACAAAATTAATTAATTTAAAGGATTTAAATGAAATATTTCCAAGAATTGACTAATTAACATTTCGCTCTATTTTTTACTTTCTCTTACCTATATATATATATGTCGTAGACAGATCGTGAAATTAGACAGTTCCTGAACTGTCTAGACATTTCATGAACTGCAGCCAGATCGTGTAATGGTCAAACAGTTACATGATCTGGCTAAAAATTTTAGACAGTTCATGAAATGCAATTGGGCCTTAGACAGTTCGTGTAATGCTCGAGAATTACATGAAATGTCTAAATTTTTTAGGCAGTTCATCAACTGCCTAACAGCAGTTTTGCCGATCGTGTACTGTTTGTAATTTAATGCAATAAATCTAAAAAAAAATTTTATTTTTTCGAAAATCAAAAAAAGGGCTTCTATAAGTTGTAGACATTTTAAATAGCTTTAATTTCAAAAAAATTGAGGTAGATAGCTTCAAATTTGTGGCCGCTGGAATCTCCCAAAATTAGAACCTCGAGACGAGCACCTTAACTCAAGATTTACAAAGTGAGGAAGATTTGGAAAATTTAGTAATCGATAATAATAATATTGAAAAAAATTGACTTTTTTCGAGATCTTTATTTGCTTTACAAACAGTACACGATCGGCAAAAGTGCTGTTAGGCAGTTCATGAACTGCCTAAAAAATTTAGACATTTCATGTAATTCTCGAGCATTACACGATCTGTCTAAGGCCCAATTGCATTTCATGAACTGTCTAAAATTTTTAGCCAGATCATGTAACTGTTTGACCATTACACGATCTGGCTGCAGTTCATGAAATGTCTAGACAGTTCATGAACTGTCTAATTTCACGATCTGTCTACGACATATATATACCGGTATGTTAATATATATAGAGAGAGAAAGTATTGGATTAAAGTAAAAAATTTTGATGGAAATACATGTTTAGAGGTCCCCCTGAGTACATAAAAGTGATTTTCGCGCCATTGTCTGTCTGTCTGTGTGTGTTTGTGAACAAAATATCTCAAGAATGAAAAAAGCTAAAAGCTTGAAATTTTATATTTAATTTAGGTACCCCCTGGGACGTAACATGAAGCTTTTGAACAAAATCGGCCAAAGAGTACTAGTACTTGACTGGTGCAATTTTTCAATTTTTTTCTCGATCTTCTCAGAAATCGCCCTAACGATTTCGATTAAAATTCAAAAATCAATTATTTTTTACTTTTTTTATAACACACATTTATTTCCTATTCACCCACATACTCACAGTCTTTTCGGCAACTCAGGCCATATAAGACTTTGACGATATCCGTTATTTATGAATTTATATATATTGGGAGTCCAGGCATTCTATTTAATCCGTAGTAACAGAATATAAATATTTTCCCATGTTTATATATTCTAATATATCTAATACCTACATATATCTAATACGGAAACTAAATATATGTCGACACAAAAAATCTGGTGTGACAAGCACAGAACATAACTTTCTCTTCCAAAGGTAAAAGAGTTGTGTGACCAGTCACACCAGATTTTTTTTTCAAATCAATGACATTTTAATTGTCTATTATTTTAATCATAGAATAAAAGAATTTGATTTTTCTTTTTTGAAGAGCCACTTGTCATTTGTCTGACCATTCATTGGAAACTGAGTGATATCAGGAAAAGAATATAAAGAAAAGAAAAGTATGTCTCTTATCTTTCTTCTTCTTCTCTCTCTTATAAACTGGAATTCTTTATTGGAGAAAATATCAAGAGAGCAGAGTGAGAGAGAGCTCTCACTTGATTTTTCAATATTTTCTGCAATTTTATCTCTACTTTTCTTTTTCTTTTTTCTCACTAATATCGTATGTTGGAAACGCTTGATTAATTCAAACATCATTTTTATTCTTTTTTTTTTGTACGCGATTTCGAGTTACCAGAACTAAGATTGATATTTCTTCAAATTATGTATTTATATTTAAAATACAGATTCAAAGCAGGCTCTTTTTTTTAGGAAATTTAATGTAGTTTATAAAAAATAAATTACCTAGTAAGCTTTTTTTTTTTTCATTTATTGGTTTTCGGCCCGCAGCCATACCACATCTACATTCTGTATACATCCATAAAATACACAAATACAAAATACAATAAATACAAAATAACACAATACCAAATACAATAAATACAGAATAAACAATACAAAATACACACAATACAAAATATACAATACAAATTACATCTTATAAACAAAATAGCCAGAAAGGAAAATGCTCAAAAGAAACATCTCTCAAAAATGAAAAATTCAAAAGTAAACTAATATCAAACAACATGATAAAATCCAGAGTTATATGGCTATTTTCGCGTTATGGAGGAATGTAGAGATAGCTTCTATTGTTTCATCTGTAGGGTTCTTCAGAATTTGTGTCCACTTGGTGGGATCTCGGAATTTAGGCTGAATGTCTTCCAGTTGTTGTCTTTGGTTTCTGAACATGGGACAGTAGAATATAAAATGTTCTGAGGTGGCTAAGGAATCGGGAGAGCATTGGCAGAAAGCTTATATCTAACAACACTTGCTTACACTTACATCTTGAAATTCGAATGTACCGTACTGTCGAAACTAATCATATCTCGACACAAAAAAATCTGGTATGACAAGCACAGAACACAACTTTCTCTTTGTCGTGCGGCCAGACAGAATAGGTATAGAATTTTTAATAGGGTTTGGTCAGATTAGGAATAAAGCGCAAATTGTATGTATCCCCTAGTGAAACATGATTAAGTGTTCGCCGAAGTTGGAGCCCCTCTACACCTACTTGATGCGAAACCGGGCAACGCCGCTAGTACTAAATAACGATTGTTTATTATATGTTCGGGTTTTTATTATAACTTGGTGATTGATAAGATGATAATTATATAGGCAGGCCTCATCGTCCTACCTCGCAAATCTCTAAATAATTAGCCATTAGCAAATGATTTAAATAGTCCTTAATAGGATTATGGTTCAAAGCTATTTTAGTATATAAATTCGAAGGGAAGACAATAATAGCACTGTAAACCTCTTGAAACTGTCAAGTTTCCTCTAGTTTTGGCTTTATGATAAACAGCCTGCGAGTGAATGCATCTCTGCCATTCAATCGCTTCAAGTATTATTCCACTAACAGCTTTGTGTGTGTGTGTGTGTGTGTGTGGGTTGTGTGGCAGGGGGTGGGTGGGGAGGTTAGGAATTTGAAGGTAGGAGAGAGAGAAAGTGGAGTTTGAATGGTGCTAAACTAAACGTAGAAACGATATTAGCTGTCATTCAGCCCGTCTAAATACATCCAATGAATTGCCATTTTATTGTCACACCTACATCCATGTCAGATTTATACTGATGAAGACAGATAGATTGACAAAGTTTCAAATTGAAAAAAAAAGAAAGAAATTTCTAGTAAATGTCCTCGCGTACTAAAAAGTACGTCGTGTATGGGACGCGTTAGACCAGTGGTTCCCAACCTGGGGGCGATCGCTCCCAAGTGGGCGATTTGAGATATCAGAGGGGCGATAAATAAGCTAGGGGCGATTGGGGGGCGATGAGTGTTCAAAGGGGGAAAATTATTAGAGTTAACTAAAATTTAAAAGAATAAATCAAAGAGAAATATCTCCTATTTACTGGATACTGGATTTACTGGATGGTCAGGAAAGAAGAGGAAAAAATATTGACATAAAAATAAAATAGTCTGAGGACCAATCTAGAATTGAAACGTCCTTTTTCATTAAATAAAGATTGACCGATAAAAGATCCATTTTTGTTATTTTCTTCATAAAAATAAAATTATTATTAGATTTTTAAAAGGTTACTTCAGGAAAGAAATCAGACAAAAATTTAATCAATCTTTATCTAATTTTGCTAACTACCGATTGTCCTGAGGAAGGATTTGCGTCCGAAACGTCGGCAATCGTAATTAAAAATTAGATAAAGATGATTAAATGTTTGTCTGATTTCCTTCCTGGCTTCCATCCTACTCATAAAAGTTCAACGTTTCTGTCACTATTTCTGCAGGTGTTGTATTTTTTCACTTTGAAAAGAAAACGTTATCTGAGGAACTTGAGTGATTCACTTTGAAATAAAGTACTTTTTTGTTAAAAATTTTAAATCATGAAACGAAAATGAAAAGGGGGGGGGGCGGTAGGTAATAGACAACCTCCAGAAAGGGGGCGATGGGAACCACTGCATTAGACGGACAGAATTTGTATTTTATAAAAGATTGATAAAGTAATTGGTTTTACTTTTGGTATACGAGGTTAGCACGCTAATCCCTACACCAAGCCCCGAGGGCAAGTATATTGTATATTATTTGGTATTAGTAAAATAAAATCTGCTTTAGATGATTTTATTTTACCTTTTCAAATTTAAAATTATTTCACTATTTACCAAATAATACACAATATACTTAAGGCTCTAGCTGCCAGATGGGGACTTAATTGTGGCGCTCACTGTACAAGAGTAAAGAGATCTTCAGAAGATTTCAAAGTCAAAATGAGAATATACATTTTAAAAAGAATCTAAAAAATAGTTGATTTGTGAATTTTTAATCAAAAATCATTGGAGTGAATTTTGAAAAATTCGAAAAAAAAAACAGAAAAAGTACAATACATAAGTAAAGTACTAATAAATTTTGTTCAAAAGCTTATTTTCACGCCCTAGGTGGGTGTCGAAGTTAAATATAAAATTTCAATCTCTTAGGTCAATTCCTTCATGCTTTAAATTGAACACAGACAGACCATGTTGCCAAAATTACTTTTTTGGTTTTCAGGAACCTCAAAATGATCAGATGTCGTTTATTTTACTTTAAGAATAAAATTGAAAAGGACTTCCACTTAACAGAGACTAAACTAACTACCCAAACAACAAGCAACCGGCGCTAAGAGACCAGATTGTAGTTAACTAACAAATATCCGTATTCATAGTCGTTCCTTGAGGAAGAAGGAATCCTTATATCTATATACATTTATAAAGGCATAAAGATTCCTTGTTCCTCAAGCAATGACTATGAATACGGATATAAGGCCCAAAGCTAGGGGTGAAATTGCCTTTTAATTAATTTTTTAATTTCTAAGTTTCTAACTTTACAAACTTTCTTCAGATACCTCTGATAGCTAATTATATGTGAAAAACTCATTTTTTTTTAACTAGAAGATTAAGTGTGTTATGGTTCGAATGCTGATAAATTTGTTAGTTAACTAGAAGTGAAACAACCGCCATGCTGTGAATGCTGAGTGGCGCAAGTTCGAAAAATTTGTTTGAAGATTTCTATTCATTATTTTTGAATGAGTTCATAAGCAGCCAGCCAAGTTGTTAAAGAGAAACATCAGTGTGTTTAATTGCAAGCCTGTCACATTATCACCAACACATTTGTTGTTTGTGCATATGGTGACATGTGTCAACGGGGCACAAAAGGTACCACCACCACCACCATTGATTCATTACTTACTTGTAAACAATGAATAACATGATATAACACAAAAAGTAAAATTTCTTTTTTAAATAATTTTTTAATTTCTAAGTTTCTAACTTTACAAACTTTCTTCAGATACCTCTGATAGCTAATTATATGTGAAAAACTCATTTTTTTTAACTAGAAGATTAAGTGTGTTATGGTTCGAATGCTGATAAATTTGTTAGTTAACTAGAAGTGAAACAACCGCCATGCTGTGAATGCTGAGTGGCGCAAGTTCGAAAAATTTGTTTGAAGATTTCTATTCATTATTTTTGAATGAGTTCATAAGCAGCCAGCCAAGTTGTTAAAGAGAAACATCAGTGTGTTTAATTGCAAGCCTGTCACATTATCACCAACACATTTGTTGTTTGTGCATATGGTGACATGTGTCAACGGGGCACAAAAGGTACCACCACCACCACCATTGATTCATTACTTACTTGTAAACAATGAATAACATGATATAACACAAAAAGTAAAATTTCTTTTTTAAATCAATGTTAGTTTAACGTTACTTCTTCTTTGTTTAAGATCGTAGCCTACTTATAATTTGTTTTGATTGATGATAAAAGGGAAAAGATCCCTAGGGATTCGTATTGTACAAAAGAAAGGGAGAACGTCAAAAAATAAATACCTACCTATTCCTTTAAATAATTAAATAACTTGAAGAAAAAAAAGTTAACTCGCTCTAGAGTTTGTTGAAGCATTAAATATGCATTTATTTTCCAATAACACCATTGGAGGGAATTTTGTTTTCTAATTGGCGAGACAAAATTTCTTTTTTATAAAGAAGAGCAGCTACGCAGTGCGTGAGAATTAGTGAAACACTTCTGTTTTTTAATTAATTTTAAACTGGTAGCCGTTGGCTCTAGTTGAAACATTAGGCTATAATAGGAGAATTAAATTCAAGGTTTTTTGTTTCAATTATTTATTTATTTAACATTAACACTTTATACGCATTTCGACATAAGTGTCGTCATCAGAAGTGAGTTACATACTGAATGGAATCGCATTTTTTCTAGTCAGAGTGGCGTGAAGGAGGACTTTTGTTTCTTCTTCAGAAGACTTGTTCTAACGATACTATTAATTACAATATTGTAGTTTATTAAACATTTAATATGAAGTTATTTATAAATTTCTAAGTGAATTTAACACAAATTCAAATCATTTTAATAAATAATTACAATTTAAATAAAACAAAGACAAAAATGTCGAAATTTTATTTATTAACCCTAAATTTCTAAAATTTTAAAATAATCTTTTCATTTGAGTCATTCCATGTCAAATCATCCAGCCATGTAACCCTTAACATTTCAGATTTGTATGAAATTTTTTTTATTTGTTGCTTTTAGCATCCTTAGGTAAGAATCCAAAATTATATTACAATATTCTTAATATTTTTTGAGAAAAAAAAATTTTAAAGTTTGAAAAAATGAGCTTGAGAAGCTGAAGTTGAAGTGATCTTTCTTAGAAAATAAATCATAGCTCCCTTTGTTTTCAACATACGTATCTAGCTGAAGATATCATTGAAACAAAAAAACCTTGTGTACCACTTGAATTTAATTCTCCTATTAAAGCATAATGTTTCAACTAGAGCCAACGGTGACCAGTTTAAAATTAAATAATATCAAACTGGAAGTTTGCATAGAAATATTCAGAAAAAGATGCAGATTTGGAAAAAAAAAATTATATTAATCCTCCAAAAAACTACCCAAAATTTTTGCAACAATGTTCAAATCCACTTTTAGGTCAAAGTCGTTGTAGATAAGTATGTCAATTTTTTTTAACTTATTCAAGTAAGATCTGAATTTTAAGATTGTCAAATCAAAACGGTGGTTTTTTGAGCGTGTTTATATTTTAATTTTAGCCAAAACTATATTAATTGATAAAATTCGATTTAAACAAAGTATATACATTGTAAAAGCATTAAAAACATAAATAAATGGTCATTTTATGTTTCTCCAAATCCAACAGATCTTTAATTGGACCCTGTTACGCATTAGTGTGTCAAGCGCCAGCTACCGAGTTTTGAGAAAATTAACATTAAGTTTTTTGTTTTCATTGGATTATATATAATTTTTTTTGTCAATTGTGCAAGTAACACTAAATATAAATTTTTTTAGGACATATTTCATAAAAAATACTATTAATTAAAGCATTTGAAACAATATTCCGTGCTTAACTCAATTTTTAATTTTTTTTTGGCGCTTGACACACTAATGGGTAACAGGGTCCAATTAATACTGTTTGTGGTGGACCTTTACGCAATTTTCAGGGCAAAATAAGATTATAATCTCTATGAAATATTAAATATTTTGAATAATCTTTATTGTTCCCAATCATCTGATCATGGTCCAAAGGCACATCTCATGCCTTCAGGGATTAAAACCTGAGATAGCGAAATCCTTTTTAATTCAATGAGATTCATTTCCCTATTTAAGAACTGATTCAGTTTCCTGGGCCTTAATTTTTTAGCGTCCGCTCCTCTAAACGCTCTGATTAATTGCTGTCCCCCTCTAACAACAATTCAATTACGGAGGTAAATTGAATTAACGAACTATAAAAAAAAAAATTCTCTCTGACTGACAAATTGACAAGATTTTCATATACGTCATCTCGTAGACTTTATATATAAAAGGGACGTTAATTAAAAGCCGTGAGATGAATTGAAGGGAAACATCCCCTCCCCCCACCCCCGCCACGTACGGGCAGACAAAATCGAGATGGCCAATCAAACGAGAGACGATCGTTGAGACCGCAGCATCTGTAATATCCGGTCCGGAAATGTGTCCGGGGCCAGACGGACGCTGGAAGGGAGGAGGAGGTCGTCAATTGGCCCGGATCGTGCGTGAATTAAATTTATAGAAATTGAAGGAAGGGTATAAAAGGTGATGGTGTGGCAGCTGCAAACTGAATCGAATGCACCCTTAAGACAGGCCTAGTCACATCTTCTAACTTGTCTAATAGGAATGAATATCTTCTTCCGTCGTCAGCGATAAACTTTAATTTAATTAAAAAAAAAAAAAAAATTCATGTTTTAATCGATAAAGCTTTGTTTTCATGTTAGTGCATATACTGGTGCTAGTAATGTTTTTTTTATTAGCGCCAGTGTGTGGGGAATGAACATTAGTGAAAAAAAATGACTGAAATTTAAACTTTCTGACTTTTTTTAGGCCTAATTCTAACATTCAGTTTCTGAAATATAGACTCTGAAATTGATACACTTGATCTTTTTGAAATTTAAAAGAATAATTATTCTGAGGTGGTAAAAGGCTAGGTTTGATTTTCGTAAAAATCTGGTGTGAATGGTCGCACAGCACAAACTTCGGTAATCGAAAGTTGTGTTCTGTGCTTGTCACACCAGATTTTTTTGTCGACATATATTTAGTTTCTGGCGGTACATTCGAATTTAAAGTATTTATAAGTATGGGAAAATATTTATATTTTGTTACCATGGCAACCATTTCACCTAGCTTTTCTATGAATCACAAGAGTAAAGTGGTCTTCAAAAGATGTCAATGACAAAATGGGAATATACATTTTAAAGAGAATCTAAAAAATAATTGATTTTTGAATATTAATCAAAATCGTTAGAGCAAATTTTGAGGACAATCAAAAAAAACTGAAAAAATACATCAGTAGAGTATTAGTACTCTGGCCGATTTTGTTTAAAAGCTTATTTTCTCAGTCCAGGAGGGTACAAAACTTAAATATAAAATTTCAACTTCCTAGCTCTTTTCGTTCTTGAAATATTTTGTTCTCAGACAGACCATGTCGCGAAAACTACTTTTTTGGATTCAGGGGATATCCATCAAAATCTCGACAATCTCTATAAATATTAACATATAAGGTAAGAGAAAGTAAAAATTAGACAAGATGATCAGTCGAAAGTACAAAATTAATAAAAGTTTTAAACAAGTCTAATCAATTACATTGAAAGGCAGCCATTACCGGCAATTAGAAAGGAGAAAAGACATTCGTAAACCGAGACGCCTGGAAGATAGGCAACCACCTGGGAGTGGGCGTGGCATCATTTAGAGTTCGTCCCTTTCTCTTTCCATCAAACATAATAAACCAATCAATTCGTTTCAAGGAGGAGCCATAGTATAATATTTGATTTGATTTGGCTGGTCGTACACCACACGATTTTCTCTATTTGAAAGTTGTGTTTATGCTTGTCTGTCACACAAGAGTTTTTATGGCGATTTCAGCCTAAATTTGATTGTTTGACCAACTTCCCATTAGAATTTTGAAACGAAATTTTGCAGTCTTATAGAGGACGTTATGGAGAATCTAGGAAAAATACTCAGGTCCCGAAATTGCTATAACTTTTTGAGTTATAAATTCCTAAAATTACGATTTCTCCCATAGGAAATGTATTAGAGAAATATTTATGTATTCTTTTAATATTCTATGAATGTAAACAAAGGCACTGGATAGGAATACGTAGTAATAATTTTCTTTTCTTAATTAAGAAGAAAATGCGAGGATCCGCCGCAGGCGGGCCCGAGCCAGCTGGCGGGGGGCCGAAGGCGGGCCGAGCGGCTAGTATTCTCTTAATCTTAAAAGTTTTTAACAACTTTGTTTGCCTATAACTAAATTTAAAAAAAATAATAATTTCAACTAATGAATATACAAATTTTATTTATACGTCATTATTTAATTTAAATTCTATCCAATAATTGTTTAGATTAAAAATTTTACCGTTGAGGACGGAAAGAAATTTTTCCTTTCCATTTATTTTATTTCTCGTCTCCCATTTGTAGCTTTTATAGATAGATCTTGATTAATCCACATTCTATTTTATTCTTTTTTTTTTTTTTTGCCCTTTTAGATAAAAAGCCTTACGTCATTCTTTCTTTCTTCTCTTCTCTTTGGGAGAAAAAAAAAAAACTAAACTAAAAAGGAGATAAACTTCAATAATAATAAATAATTTAAAATTTTTGATTCCCAAATGATATTTGTTCTGTTATTGGTCTTAATCTCACAAACAAATATTCGTTTCCCTCTCAGGTTGTTGTTGTTGTTGTTGTTTGTTGCAAACTTTATTATTTTTTTTTTGCTTCTTCCGTCCCGGTCAATTTCATTCATTATCGTTCATTAAAAAGTTTTTTAAAATAATAACTGTTTTTATAAAGTGTAATAAAAAAATATTTATTATTATGATAATAGGTGTGGAATAATCCTCTCTTTTAAAACAAATAAACAAACAAAAAAAAAAAATTAGAAAAAGCGAAACACAAAAGGTGTTTATTAATTTTAAAGTTTTTTTTTTATATATATAAATGGTAAATGAGTTTTAAGATTTTAAAATAAATGACAAAATTTTAACAAATCAACAAATTCTAAGGATAGGATATTTCATAAAGCTGACAATGACAGGTGACAATTTGTCAATTTGTCGAATACCTGTTTCATAAAAATCCGCTCTTGACTTAATTGTCAAGTAAAAAAATGACATTTTTGTAAAATTGTCATGACATTTGTCACTTTTTGGTTTCATAAAATTTCTAGGCTGAATTTTGTCAATTTGTCAAGAATAATTTGTCACTTTTTATTTTTGAAACGATAATTGTCGGGACAATTTTTTTTTTGTTTGACAATTGTAGAAAAATTCTGCCGGGCATTAAAAGCTGTGTCGTATAGGCCTAACCTAGAATATGTTCACATTTATAAAAAAATTATAAAAAAATAATTGTGAGATTTAATTATTCAATTTTTAAATTGATAAAATATAATTTTTAAAATAATTTAAAATGATTCAAATCTTCAATATTGTTCTCAGTTTTTAACATACGCCAATTGATTTCCCATTTTCCAATTATTAAGTTAAGATTAAAAATCTGGTGTGACTGGCGCACAGCACACAACTTTCTCTTACCTTCGGTAATCGAAAGTTGTGTTCTGTGCTTGTCACACCAGATTTTTCGTGTCGACATGTATTTAGTTTCCGACAGTAGGGTACAATTGAATTCAAGATGTAAAATTTATAAGTATGGGAAAATATTTATATTTTGTTACCATGGCAACCATTTCTCCTATCTTCCCTATGAAATACAAGAGTAAAGTGGTCTTCAAACAATTTTGAGAGCAAAATCAGAATATACATTTGAAAGAGCACCTAAAAAATAAATGATTTTTGAATTTTAATCAAAATCGTTAGAGCGAATTTTGAGAAAACCGAAAAAAACTGAAAAAGTACATCAGTAAAGTACTAGTACTCTTTGGTCGATTTTGATTAAAAGCTTATTTTCACGCCCTAGGAGAGTGCCTAACTTAAATATAAAATTTCAACCTCCTAGCTCAATTCGTTCATGCTTAAAATTGAACACACACAGACACACAGACACACACACAGACAGACCATGTCGCGAAAACCACTTTTTGGATTCAGGGGACCTCAAAACGTGAAGATCCATCAAAATCTCGACATCGAATTTTTGACATGAATCCAATACTTTCTCTCTATATACGACAACGTTTGACAGATCCTTTTCTGTGGAGTCTGTGAGGGTATGGAATGGCATCCCGGAGAGAGTCAGGCGATCGCGGTCTTTGGCCCATTTAAGGCCCAATATTATAATTATCTAATTGGAGAGCAGAGGGGGTCGGTCGGTTGAGTGGAACGGGAATTGTGAGGAGAGAGCGAGAATAATGATCTGTAAATAAAAATGTAAAATTTTTGTGCTCCAAGAGGCATTAGCCTCAGAGCAAAATAAAATCTATCTATCTATCTATATATATTACATATATACATAGGTAAGAGAAAGTAAAAACGGGATTTTAATACCCTTAATTGAATAATTTTCTGAAAATTTTCAGTTAAACGCCTACGATCCGAATAAAGTTTCACTTGCATCGTGGTTTCATAAAACCACACAATGATTTTTTTATTTTTTGAGATTTTTGAAATTCTAAAACACATTCTACGTTTAGGGAGAAGATGCTCGCTCGTTTTCTTTCTTTTTTCTTTTTTGGCTGCCTTACACGAACTTACACCCTTACACCCACACAACTTGCCTTTTTCTCAGTACCTAATAACTCAAGTGTTCCCCGTCACTTGGCGATGCACCAGTTCAGTTGAGTTCTCCTCCCTTTTAGAGCATAAATTCGCGTTGATAAACGACGTGCAGCTATTCTATTGGCTCGCGGGCCGTTTAATTGTGTCAGTACAGTTAAAGAGGGGGCGGTTGGAAGACAACAAGACAGTTGGAAAGCCGCCCACGTTAACTTGACGTCTCTCTCTCTCTCTCTCTCTCTCCCCCACACCACACACACACACGTATGTGTATTGTATTATTAATATAATACCATTCAGTGAAATTGGTCAATGGCAAAATTAATGAATTTCCTTTGCTTTATATAGAAAAAAAAAAAGGTTTCAATGACGTAAAAATATTATTTTCCGTTTGTGTGTTTCCTTTTCTAAAAATTCCGGCGTGAAAGGTGCCTAATTCTCTATGAACCTTTCTCTTTATTACCCTAAAAAAGATTTTTAAACTTTAAAGAATGCATTTTAATTAATTTCGTTGGCTCTAGTTGAACATTATGATTTTTTTCCTAGCCGTATTGGGCGGAATGTTTTTTTTTTTTTACTTTCTCTTACCTATATATATATGTAATATATATATATAGAGAGAAAGTATTGGTTTCATGTCAAAAATTCGATGTCGAGATTTTGATGGATCTTCACGTTTTGAGGTCCTCTGAATCCAAAAAAGTGGTTTTCGCGACATGGTCTGTCTGCGGGTGGGTGGGTGGGTGGGTGGGTGGGTGTGTGTGTGTTCAATTTTAAGCATGAAGGAATTGAGCTATGAGGTTGAAATTTTATATTTAAATTAAACACCTCCCGGGACCGGAAAAATAAGCTTTTAATCAAAATCGGCCAAAGAGTACTAGTACTTTACTGATGTACTTTTTCAGTTTTTTTTCGATTTTCTCAAAATTTGCTCCAACGATTTTTTTTAAAATTCAAAAATCAATTATTTTTTAGATGCTCTTTAAAATGTATATTCTCATTTTGCGATTGAAATCTTCTGAAGACCACTTTACTCTTGTGCTTCATAGGGAAGATAGGAGAAATGGTTGCCATGGTAACAAAATATAAATATTTTCCCATACTTATAAATTTTACATCTTGAATTCATATGTTCCGTACTGTCGGGAACTAAATATATGTCGACACAAAAAATCTGGTGTGACAAGCACAGTACACAACTTTCGATTACCGAAGGTAAGAGAAAGTTGTGTGCTGTGCGCCAGTCCCACCAGATTTTTTTTGGCGACCGGAAGAATTAGAATAGAACGGCCCGTCGCACGGCTTGAAAGTATAGAAAGAAGGGACAGACATGTAAAGAACAGAAGAAGAACTGCCAGTCCCTACTCGGGTAGCTCGTGGTCGCCATCCACGTACCCACAAAATGTATGCACCTGAGCATGAAACATTATAATTTAATAAAAGAATTAATTCCAAATAAGATAACAAGATTTTTGTTTCAATAATTTATTTAACACTGTATACGTATTTCGACACATATGTACAACAAGATATCTTGTGTCGAAATACGTATAACGTGTTAAATGAAGTATTGAAACAAAAACCTTCTTATCTTACTTGGATTTAATTCTCCTATTAAGGTGCGTGTCTCGAAAAGCCGTTAGAAGACGATTCACTACCGAGTTACTCTAGACGGCAAGAGATGGCGTTAGTTGTTCCCATAGGGATACAAGGGATTTATTCCATTTCATTTGAAAGATTCCAGCTAATTAATTAAGGGTAGAAAATTAATATTTTTTAATACAATGATTATTAATTTAATCATCTATAAGATATAGAGCGAATTTTTAAAAAATATCTTTTATTTAACGCGATTAATCTAAAAAAAAAAATTATTTTTTCGAAAATCAAAAAAAGGGCTTCTATAAGTTGTAGATATTGTAAATAGCTTTGATTAAAAAAAATTGAGGTCGATAGCTTCAAAATTGTGGCAGCTGGAAAGTCCCAAAATTAGCACCCCGAGACCCACATATTTCTACTGGCGCCAGTAGCTCTATATTTATTTACATGTAAACATACCATAATTATTTTTACTTTCTCTTACCTATGTATATATGTAATATATATATAGAGAGAAAGTATTGGATTCATGTCAAAAATTCGATGTCGAGATTTTGATGGATCTTCACGTTTTGAGGTCCCCTGAATCCAAAAAAGTGGTTTTCGCGACATGGTCTGTCTGTGTGTGTGTGTGTGTGTGTGTGTGTGTTCAATTTTAAGCATGAAGGAATTGAGCTAGGAGGATGAAATTTTATATTTAAGTTAAATACCTCCCGGGACTGGAAAAATAAGCTTTTAATCAAAATTGGCCAAAGAGTACTAGTACTTTACTGATGTACTTTTTCAGTTTTTTTCGATTTTCTCAAAATTCGCTCTAACGATTTTGATTAAAATTCAAAAATCAATTATTTTTTAGATGCTCTTTCAAATGTATATTCTCGTTTTGCCCTCAAAATTGTTTGAAGCACACTTTACTCTTGTATTTCATAGGGAAGATAGGAGAAATGGTTGCCATGGTAACAAAATATAAATATTTTGCCATGTTTATAATTTTGACATCTTAAATTTCTAATATATTGGCGGAAACTAAATATATTTCGACACAAAAAATCTGGTGTGACAAGCACAGAACACAACTTTCGATTACCGAAGGTAAGAGAAAGTTGTGTGCTGTGCGCCAGTCACACCAGATTTTTTTGTTCTTTGAACATTGAAACATGAACTATGAATGAACTTTCCATTTAAAAAAAACTTAAAATATTCAATTATAATGAACAATCCTACTTCATTCGCATTCATTCATTATATTTTACTATTATTCATAAGTTTTTTTTTTTTAATAGCACGTAAGGAAACTATTTATTTTTATCTTTTCCTTACGGTGGTTGTTTTTTTTTTATTGAAGTGGATATTTTAATTTAATTTTTTTTTTTTTTCACTCTCACTAAGGGAATCCGAAAGGAGAGGGGGAATTGCTTTCTTTTTATGACTTTTGTTTTGAATATTATTGTATAGGAAACGAGTAGGGGGGTGGGGGGGGGTGGCTTTCTATTTGATAAGAAAGCATTTTAATGGCTAACGAATCGATCTCTCTCTCTCAAATCTTTCCAATGAAACATAAAAAAGATTTTAGGAAAAAGAATTTTTATCGTTTTTAACATATAGGCCTTTGTATACTTATTTATTTTTACGTTATTTTCCCGCTCTTTATGATGAGGAAAAAATAAAAATAAAAAAATAATTATTAGGAGCAAATATCTATCACTTGATAAAAATTATTTGAACGATGAAAATTGTGATCTATACTTTTCCCTTTTTTCGTCCTCCCCCCCCCCCCCCCATCGTTCCCTATTAATATAACAACTCCCCTTCAAAATTATTTTCCTATTTCATTTTTCTCATCATCTAGACACGATTATCCTGATTTTTTATACTGAGCGTCAAAAAAAAAAAAAAAAAACATTTTATTTCTTCTTAAAAATACCTGTTAAGATACTGTAATTTATTAAACATTTGATATGAAATATACATCTAACGATTGTAAGTAAATTTAACACAAATCCATATCATTTTAATAAATAAATAAAATTTAAATAAACCAAAGACAAAAATGTCGAAATTTTATTTATTAATCCCAAAATTCTAAAATTTTAAAATTAATCTTTCCATTTCAGCTTGTTTCTGTCTATTTTATTGGAAATTGTTTTAAAAATAAAATTTTTAATTGAAAATCGACATATTTTTACTTTCTCTTACCTATATATGAATATAGTATAACCTAAAGAGAGAAGGTATTGGATTCATGTTAAAAATTCGATGTCGAGATTTTGAGGCCCCTGATATTTTGAGAAACGGGGTTTTCGCAACATTGTCTGTCTGTCTGTGTGTGTCTGGCCGTGTCCGTGGGTCAGTGAACAAAATATCTGAATAACGAAAAGAGCTAGGAGGTTGAAATTTTATATTTAAGTTGGGCACCCTCCTGGCACGTGACACGAAGCTTTTGAACAAAATCGGCCAAAGAGTACTAGTACTTTACTAATGCACTTTTTCAGTTTTTGTCCGATTTTCTCAAAATTTATTCAAAACGAATTTGATTAAAATTCAAAAATTAATTATTTTTTAGATACTCTTTAAAATGTATATTCTCACTTTGCTATTGAAATTTTATGAAGACCACTTTACTCTTGTACTTCATAGGAAAGATAGGTTGCCATGGTAAAAAATATAAATATTTTCCCGTGTAGGGCCTATATAAATTTTACATTTTGTATTTTATCTAATTTAGTGCCCTCTGGTACCGAGAGTGTCTGTCTGACTGTCGGAAACTAAATAAATGACGACACGAAAAATCTGGTGTGACAAGCACAGAACACAACTTTCGATTACCGAAGGTAATAGAAAGTTGTGTGTGCTATGGTACAAGTCACACCAGATTTGTTCTCTCTAGGCTGAAGTTTATCAATTTTTTTTTTTTTTTTTTTTTTTTTTTTGAGGTGTGAATGTTTTCTCTCTTTCTCTTATATGATGGTGAGAATTGGACTGGAATCGTTTTTTAACGACTCATGGAAGCGCGGTGGGGGGGGGGGAGGGGGAGGGGGAGTTGGTTTTCAACCCCCAAACCTCCTCTTTTCTTTTTTTCGTTGATAAACTCACACATATGCAGACAGAGAGAGAGAGAGAGAGACAAAGAAAGAAAGACTTCCTTTTGCTACCTTCTTTCTTTCTTTCTTCTTCAAGAAGTGTTTCTTTAACTTCTAAACAAGACGAGTTCCTCTTTCCTCTCCCCCCCCCCCCCTACCCCTCCCCTATGCAGCCTTTTATTGACCTTATCTTTTCCAGTTTGTCTCTCTCTCTCTCTCTTAGAATAAAGTATCCTCAAGGTTTAAATGCCTGGACACTATAGAAACGCGGGTCTCAAATTCAATTGATAACAACACTGGCTTTATTTATATGTACCTAAGCCCGCGCGGGCCGGGACGTCTTCGCATTTCCGATTATCTTTTTTATTTTTATTTTTTTCTAACTTTTATGGAAATATTCAAATCTGTAAGCGAAATTGCTTTTATTTAAATTATAATAGGGGGAAAAAAAAAATAAGAATCGTAAAAAATACTAACTTTATTTTGAGATCTTAAAACAAAAAAAAAAAATGAAAGTTTAAATCTCCTTAAAAATAAATAGATATGTGAAGAGTAAAGCAAGCCAGTCAGCCATTTGTGTTTTTTAATGCGATAAACTGGCACCGTATATTTTTCTACTAACGCTTTACCGTATACAAACAGTTTCGACCACAATGCTGTTTGAACTAGGCTACTCTCGCCTTTACTTTCCTTTTAAATAGTGGAATGGATAGTAGGATCAATCAGTCTAATAAAATATGTAAATGTTAAATTCTAGAACTCTGACTAAACAGTTTCGGCCGCAATGTTTGAGAAACACAAACAGCATTATGGCCGAAACCGTAAAATATTTTACTTTTTCTTAAAGCTTTCGTGGTTTGTATGATTATTATTATTATAAGAGTTTTAAAATTACAATTAAAAATAAAAATACAACGTTTCGACTGTTTATTCTGCCATCGTTTTCAGGTACCTACTGTCCATTTTCTCCGGTTTAAGTGAACAAACACCTATGGGACTATTACTTGCATTTAATATACAACGACGTCAGTGCCATCTACAGTATCTAACTTCATAAGAATGACTGTAGATGACGCTGACGCCGTTGAATACAAGCGCCCTTAGAGGTTAGTTCACTTGAGTTGAAGCAAGTATTTGAAAACGACGGCAGAATAAGCAGTTGAAACGTAATAATTAATATAAAATGTGCTTTAAAATTAAAAAAACTCCCATAATTATAATATTTTACTTTATTTAAATGTTAACGTTTTTCACAAAGGCGAGTGTAGCTTTCCTCGAGCAGCATTTTGCTCTCACATTTACTTGGCTTTTCGAAAAACTTTTAATTGATGGATACCGTAGTAGATAATATCAGTTCAATAAAATTTGATATACTCATTATTATTAAATTTTAGAACTCAGACCAAACAGTTTCGGCGGCAAAATGCTGTCTTACCTTAATCAAACAGCATTGTGGCCGAAACTGTTTAGTCTGAGTTCTAAAAATTAATAATAATATAAAGATGTTCAAATTTTATTGATGATACATCTTTCTATCCATTCAGCTATTGGCGCAGTTTTTGCCGTTAAGA
>JAKCPI010027863.1:0-79167 GCA_023213315.1 Euborellia annulipes | reverse complement strand
AAAAAAAAATCACCTTCCGATTTCTTAAAATTGATTGATATATGATGATGTCTTCTCAATAATATCAGGAACTACTAAAACTTTATCAAAAAAAAAAAAAAAAAGATACAATTCTATGAGAAAAAGAAAAAAATGCGCTTCCTTTATCGAGAACAACCTGCTTTTTGCTAAATACGTTTATTATACAGAAAAAAAAAAAAATCTCCCACTTCTCCAGTTACTCAGATTTATTTGTAATCTCTTTATTTTTTGTTATCATAAAGGTAAATGGAGAAGCGGGGGTGGGGGAAGTATCTCGCTTCCATTGATAGATAGTTGATCCCGTTGATGGTGCAGCTTCCTCTTCTAGTGATGGTGCAGGACCAGTGAGTGAATGGCGATGGCAGCCAGGTGCCACTTTTTCTTACTCTACACACACTTGAAGAAGAAGAAGATGTGTGTGTCTGTTCTCACGGGGCCTGGCGCGAGGCTAGAGTCTCTGGCGTTCATTCATAAACTCGGCGTGGTGGGGGTTAAGGCAAGAGGGGAGGGCGGCGGGAGGGAGGGTAGCCGTACGCGCCGCCGTCGTCCTCTGCTTCTCTTTTCTTTCATTTCAGTCTTTTGCATCATTGGTCTCGAGAAACAGCTCCAAACCGAGAGAGAGAGACACCTTTCAAAATAAGAGACATCGTGGATCTGTAACAAGTGCGTGTGCGTGTGTGTGTGTGTGGTGTGTGTGCATTTGTGGAGATAAAATAAAGTGTGTGATTGACATTGGCCGGAATGTCATCTTGAGCATCATCCCCCTCCATAAAAACCCTCCCCTACTCTCTCTCCCCCCCCACCACCGCCACTTCATTCATACCCTTCCCTCCCCTCTAATAATAATAATGGAACCAACCGTATCAAGTGTTCAATTGATTATTAAATATGTAATTTTGTGATTTCGCACACAACTTTTTTTTTTTATATGGAGAAAGAGACTGAAAAGAGTGCAGCGTTATGGGAATAAAAACAATGAAGTCTTTCGCTAGACCAAGAGGTGAGTTGAAATTTTTCGTTTTTTTTTTTTTAAGGTCTGTATGACAAGTGGATCGTCTGTGTGTGTGTGTGTGCCCTTTTTCCCATCCACCCTCTGTTCTCCAGCTATCCTTTCACCCGTGGTGGTGGTATACCTCAGCAAACAACCCTCACACACACACACACAGACACTATTTAGAGACCCTTTTTCTCCTTCTTCCTTCCTTCAGGGTCGGCCTAGAACCTCGTGTGTGACGTCACATGGGGAATCACGTGACACATCATCCTTTGAAAGAGAACTTCACTCAGTCAGAGGTTGTCTATTTTAATTTTAATAAAAAAAAAAAAACTCTCTCTGTATATCTAAACACAAAAAGAGAAAAAAAATTTTTTAAATTCCATCATTAATGTATATGGGGGATTTAATTAAAATATTTTTATTATTATGATTTAATTAAAAAGTTTTTATGAAGGGACAAAATAACAATAATGTCTCATTTATTATTGAGCGAATGTCTCAAATCCTCACAGATTCATTAAAAATATAATAATAAAATATTTTAATTATTGTAATGTTGACGGGACAAAAAGAGAGTGGGGGGGGGGCGGGGGGGGGGGGTATATTTTTATAATGTGCCTAACCAATTATTTAATATTATACATTTTCTATAATAGCTTCATCCTTGGACCATTCACTTAAGATGGAGTTAAGATTTTAAAAATAAATAAATGTTCGTTATTTATTTTTTTTTTATTTTATTTCAGAGCATATTTTTGGTTTATACGCATGCGCGTATTCACTTGTTTCGCCATCTTTAGAACCATTAATAAAAAAATATATCAAGAAATGCAAATTGTTTTAATAAATTTAAAATATTTTTTATAATCTTATGTGTGTACAATTTTTTTTTTTTTTTTTTTTTGAATATTATTTAATTTTTCTTTTGTAATTGTAAAGAAAAAAAATCATTTTATTTTAATAATAATATTCAAAAAATATGGTGTGACTAGTCGCATAGCACACAACTTTCTCTTACCTTCGGTAATTGAAAGTTGTGTTCTGTACTTGTCACACCAGATTCACCAAAATATAAAATTTATAAACATAGGAAAATATTTATATTTTGTTACCATGGCAACCATCTTTCCTATGAATTACAAGAGTAAAGTTTGCTTCTAAAGATTTCAATGGCAAAATGAGAATATACATTTTAAAGAGCATCTAAAAAAATAATTGATTTTTGAATTTTAATCAAAATCGTTAGAGTGAATTTTGAGAAAATCGAAAAGTATTAGTACTCTCTGGCCGATTTTGTTCAAAAGCTTCGTGTCACGTGATAGGGGGGTACTTAACTTAAAATTTCAATCTCCTAGCTCTTTTCGTACTTGAGATATTTTATTCACACTTATTTTCACCCCCCTAGGGAAGTACCTAAATTAAATATAAAATTTCAACCACCTAGCTCGATTCATTCATGCTTAAAATTGAACACAGACACACCATGTCGCGAAAACCACATTTTTTGATTCAGGGGACCTCAAAAAGTGTATATCCAACAAAATCTCGACATGAATCCAATACTTCCTCTATATATATTCAGGGGCGCCGGAACGAATTTGAATCAGGGGGGGGGGCAAAAAGATTTTTTTTTTCAATTAAAATAATTTAATATGTTCAAATAGTATAAAACAAAAACAAATCTACTATAATACTTTAAAAATCTTAAATAAATTCATAATTTTAATAAAATTAAAATTTTAAAAAATTTACTAGTGATTTTATCAAAAATTTGGAAAAAAATTAATTTCTTACTTACTCTTTTAATTTTTTTTAATTTAGAAGATTTTATTTTTCAAAAGTAAAAATATATCATTTTTAAAAATAAATGAAATAAAAGAAGACATATTGCCCCCCTCTGCCCCCCTATAGGATGCCAGGGGGGGCAATGCACCCTTGCCCCCCCCCAGTTCCGGCGCCTATGTATATATTAATATATACATATAGGTAAGAGAAAGTAAAAATTGTACACACATAAGATTATAAAAAATATTTTAAATTTAAAAAACCTTTATGTTAAAGAATTTGCATTTCTTGGTGTATTTTTTTACTGGACTTTAATAATTTTTTAAATTTTCTTGTTAAAAGAATGAGTCACACAATTTGCAATTTATCAAAAAAAGAAACACCGTACAGTAAGTTTTTAATTAAAACCAAATTTATATTTATTTATTTATTTTTTTGCATTATTGATTTCTATCTTTTCTTTTTTTTTTATATATCCGTTAAAAAAAAAAATATCATTTATTGTTTTAATGAATTCATTTCATTTATTTACCCTCTGGCTATAATATGAAACCGTGAGAATTTCCCCCTCCCCTCTCTCTTTTTGATTTAATCTACCCACACACACACACACACACACTGAGAGACCTTACCACCTGTTTAATTGAAATTGATTACCATTTATACTCATTTATTTATTAGATAACAACCTTTACTTTACTTTTTCCCAATTTTTTTTTTTTTTTTTTTTAAATCACAAGTTTATTCAATTAAATACATGTTTCTTATATAATAAATACATTATTATTTATTATTATATTAATCGACGACTTTTTATAATAATTTCCTTTAACTTTTTATTTTGTTGCCTGCTCATTGAATCATTCATAAAGTATTTATTAATTTTACTTTTATTTAATAAAAAAAAAAAACAAATCTAGTTCCTTGTTACTTACTTATTACTTTTTACATAAATAAATAACCATGATAATTATTCAATCTCCATGGATATACATACCTATGTCTAAATATTAATTTGGAAGTTAAGCTTCACAATAGTTTCTGGTTTATTTTTTGAATAAGAAGCAACGTTAGGAATTTCTCTGTAGAAGACAAAGAATGAGAGACCGAAACGTCTTCAAATTATGGAGAGTTTTATTAACACTCATGTTCCCAAACTGGCTGAGTCTTCTTTGCTAATTATTTATATTCGTTTGAGGCGTAGCTAGAGTGAAGATGCTCGTTAAAAATTTATACATTTTTTACAAAAAACATACTCCCTATTTCCCCAACTTGATTTTAATATATTGGCGGAAACTAAATAGATCTCGACACAAAAAATATGATGGGACAAGCACAGTACACAACTTTCTTTTACCAAAGGGTAAGAGAAAGTTGTGCTCTGTGCGACCAATCACACCAGATTTTTTACTAATATAAAAATAAATGTAGGCAAGTTGAAAAGAACAATTTTATTTTTAAATATGCAAAAAATAGCCAAACACTGAAGAAGTCCTACAGCAAGTGGCCGAAACATTTTCTGGGGTCAAATAAAGTTTTGTTAAGACTTTTGACTTTTAATTGAACCTCTTGGTCCGAATTCTATTGGATATTGTGGAAAAAGGTTCCTGAGTTTCATCTAATTTAAAATATATATATTTTTGAAGAAGAAATTGATGGAAAATAATTTTTCTTTATAATAAAATTTTTTTTTGACTTAAAATGAGAATATACATTTGAAAGAGCATCTAAAAAATAATTGATTTTTGAATTAAAAAAAAAAATCGTTGGAGCAAATTTTGAGAAAATCGAAAAAAACTGAAAAAGTGCATCAGTAAAGTACTAATACTCTTTGGCCGATTTTGTTCAAAAGCTTCGTGTCACGTCCCAGGGGGTGCCTAACTTAAATATAAAATTTCAACCTTCTAGCTCTTTTCGTTCTTGAGATATTTTGTTCACATATATCCATTAAAATCTCGACATCGAATTTTTGACATGAATCCAATACTTTCTCACTCTATATATATATAGAGGTAAGAGAAAGTAAAAAGTAAAATGATTCGAGATTTTACAATTTGTTACTCATTTACAAATACATTTTTAATTCGTGTTTCACTTCTTTGGAGATGGCCTTTTATTGTTCCCTATAATTTTTACTTAGGCCTATTATTGTAGTTCCTAAGCTAACATTTATTTTTTTCATTTTCTTAATTTCTGCCACATATTAAGATATAATAGTCCTAATTCCCTGACTTTGAACACTTTTGCAAAAATAGAAATACGTATAATAAGAAGCGATGGATGCGTTTTTAGGCCATCTTTCAGAGCGCTGGATAAAAAACTCGCAGTCTAGCTGATATATTATAACTGCCACATTATAACAAAAGAAAAAAAAACACTTTGTAATTAATTAAAGAGTTGCGATCTTTGTCTAAATAGAGAGATTAGAATCGTCTTCTTGCTTGCACTTCTTTTCTTATGTCTTATTTTTCAAAGAAACAAATGCAACAAGCCTAAATCTTTTTTTTTCTTTTTTGTTCTAGAGGACTTTGGACTTTTAATTCAAAATATAGGCTATTAAAAAAAAAAAAAAATCCATCTTTAATTCAATAAAATTTTATAAATATTTATTTCACAGAGTGCGAAATAAACTTTTTTTTTTTTGTTTTCTTTGAAGATCTTTTGCATATTTAAAACAAAGAATTTTTTGATAGATGGCCAAATTTGATTCTATTGAATTTGTTCTCGGAAGGAAAATTTTCCTTATTATATAAAATTTTGGTAAAATGCAAGCTAAAGTGACATTTATTTTATTTTAACAAAAATAAAATAAATTCAAACAATTTTGAGCGAATTGTTTTTCCTCAAAAATAAGGAGCTGCCGCAGAGGAGACATTTTTTTACTTTAATCGAAAGTTGTTACTGTTTGTCACACCAGATTTTTGTGTCGACATGTAGCTTTAGTTCCCGTCAGTAGGGAATATTTGAATTCAGATGTAAAATTCATAAGTATGGGAAAATATTTATATTTTGTTACCATCAACCATTCTCCTATCTTTCCTATGAACACAAGAGTAATGGTCTTCAAACAATTTTGAGGGCAAAACGAGAATAACATTTGAAAGAGCATCTAAAAAATAATTGATTTTTGAATTTTAATCAAAATCGTTAGAGCGAATTTTGAGAAATCGAAAAACTAAAGACATCAGAGTACTAGTACTCTTTGGCCGATTTTGATTAAAAGCTTATTTGTATCGGTCCCGGGGGTGAACTTCGGTATAGAAGGTCAGGCTCGTAGCCAATTCCTTCATTTAAAATACACACACACACACACACCCCACCCACCCACCCACCCACACACAGACAGACCATGTCCGAAACCACTTTTTGGATTCGGGGACCTCAAAACGTGAAGATCCATCAAAATCTCGACATCGAATTTTTGACAATCCAATACTTTCTCTCTATATATATATTACTATATACATAGGTAAGAGAAAGTAAAAAAGGAGCCGCCGAGAGGGGAGACATTAAATTTGCAAAACGAATTATCGTTTCTTTTATTCTTCGAATATTTAAAATCTATTTCGATAAACCTAAAACCCTCTTTTTTTTTGAATTCTCTGACGTTTGCATGCCTGCACAAAGACACACATGCACGCACGCACGCATGCACGCAACCAAAAACCAACCATTTGGCCACACGACCTTTTTATTTCTTCTTGGTGAAAAACTTCCAACCTAATTTAGCATATATAGGCCTATATATATCTTTCCTTATTCTTTTTTTTTTTTTTTATATACTTTTCATTTGAATTTTAAATCATTCATTTTAAATGGTAATCCATTTGCCTTGATCGACTATGATTTTCCAAAAATAAAAACAAACTTTTTTTTTGTGATAAATACCCAATGATTATATTGTTAGCTAATTATAATATCTTTAATGCAATCTCTTATTAAATAAACTACGCCACTTTTTTTTTTTTTGTTTTATTACGTCGCTCATTTTAATAATTCTCTTCACCTGTGTGTAATTTTAATTAATGTACAAAAGGTAGTAGACTCAGTACTAGAATTCTAAAACCGAAAAAAAGAAGAAGAATTTCAGAGTGATTGCGATTATGAATTGACATCCCATCTACAGGTGTTCTTATTGTGAAAATAAAATCGTGCGTTAGTGTCTACGTCATATATAAGTTATTATAATTTAGAATTAGAAGCATACTGACGGAAAATAAATTTCTTTTTTTCATGGGCGTATTTAGAATTTCTTTCGGGCCGATTTTTTTAAAATATCCCCCTCTCCCCAAATATTTTTAAAACTAGCCGCGCCGCCCGCCTTCGGCGGGCTTCGCGTCTAGCCAGAGGGGCTACGCCCCCTGGACCCCCACCAGCTGGCTCGGGCCCGCCTGCGGCGGACCCTCGCCTTTCTTAATTATGAAATTAAAATTATTATTACTAACAACTAAGTATTCCAGTCCAGTGCCTGGTTGAGGATTTGTTTACATTCATGGAATACACAACTGCAAAGAATACTAAAATATTTCTCTATACATTTCCTATGGGAGAAATCGTAACTTTAGGAATTAATAACTCAAAAAGTTATAGGAATTTCGGGACCCGAGTATTTTTCCGGGACTCTCCATAACGCCCTCTATAAGACTGCAAAATTTCGTTTCAAAATTCCAACGGGAAGTTGGTCAAACAGAGCGTGACAGACGGACAGACAGACAGACAGACGGACACTCCGCAATTATTATATATATATAGATACCGGATCCCCGAGAGGCCCGGAGTCAGTGCCGGATTTACACAACTAGAGGCTTTAGGCCAAATTACCTGTGCGGGCCCCTTCCTAACGGGGGGGGGGGGCGTCCGGAAAATTTTTTAAAACTAGATACCGGGAGATTGATTTTAACGCTATTTCAGCCCTTAAAATGTGAGTCGCCTAGACTATGCTATAATTTACGAAGTGTAGCCCTGCCCATGAAGTTTAGTAGAGAAGTCGAACTGTGGAAAATATATTTTCTTTGGATATAGGGTTAATTAAAAAAAAAAAAATACTGACGTTTGCGGCCCCCTCTAGCCTGCGGCCCTAGGTCGCGGCCTAGTGGTAAATCCGGCACTGCCCGGACCCTCTCAAAGACAAATTTTCATAAATTTTTTTTTTTTTTAATCCAAATTTTTCAATTTTATTTTTTTAGTAAATTTTCCTCTAGTAATCCAACTCCATTTTCCCTTTAGCGAATATCATTTGACTTTTCTTTTTTTATACGAGTTTCATTGGAAAATTTCGAGGTTCCCCGGCTTAGGTCCTTATATTAATATAAGCCAGTCTCAATTATCATTTAAGAAATAATAATAATAATTCGATCATTTCAGACTTCGAAATTATTTTCAAGAAAAATAAAAATTTTTTTTCTGCAACAAGTAGTTTCATTTGATTGTGAAAAAAATTAAAGCACAAAAGTATGAACAAGTGAAGGGGCTGCGAATCAGAAGATGAAACCCCAACACATATTATTTGTAGTTGTCAGGCGGTGACATCAACTAGATTATCCACATTGGGAAGTTCAATTTTGGAACCCAAGGATATTCATGCGATCCCCCCCCCCAATAGGCTTTTAGATTTCTTTGCGAGGTTGGGCTGGTTGAGGGGGGGGGGCGTATAGAGGATCCGGCGAAATGGCACAAGGGGCCCACATTTGTGCCTGGACCCTCAAAAGCGAGGAGACCGCGCCTATATCTAATCCATCCATCGTATGAACAATCTAGACCAGAAGACATTTTTGCATATTTAAAAATTTTGATATGTGACCAAATTTGATTCTAGTGAATTTGTTCTCTCGGAAGGAAAATTTTCCTTATTAATAAAATTTGGATTAAATGCAAGTTAAAAATTAAATTTATGACATTTATTTTATTTTAACAAAAATAAAATAAATTCAAACAATTTTGTTTTTCTCAAAATCTCTACAAAGAGAGAAGAAAGTCGGCGTTCGAGTCCAGGGGGTGGCAATTTGTTCAATCAAAGCACAGACTTTTCTCGCAAATTATTTTACACGGATTTAAGTCTTTAGGACGTTATTTAAAATATCTCCAATTATTTGCCTAGTTAAAAGAAGAAATTAAATACTTTATAGGCCAAAGGGCTAACGTCATCTTAATAACAGAGAAAACAAATACAACAAACTCACCTCTTTTTATGGACGATGTTATGCATAAAGGAACCAAGCGCCATCGAAATTGAAGCGAAGCCCTTTTTTCTTGCGTTCTTCATTTAGCTCTGGTTTATTTCATTTAATTGTAAAAGTACAAGCTAAATTCTTAGATTAATATTCTTTTAATGACCAGGCCTAGATGTAACTAGTGCCGTAATCTTCATCGGACAAAATTCCTTTTGTGTAACAAAAAAAAAAAAAAGTTGAGCTGCTTGCTGTATGGTTTCCAAATGTCGTCGTCGTCTTTAGTTCTCGTCATCTCTTAGACATACAAATAGAGGGAGGGAGAAAAAAAAAATTATCTCTCTATCCGTACAAAAGAGAGATGAAGAGTTGAGTTGAGTTGAGTTCCCTCTCTATTTGAGAATATGATGTCATAAAGAAATCAACAATTTTATCTTGGAATAATATCAAATAGAAAAAAAAAAAAAGAAAATGCTTTTGTGATTCTTTGATTATTTTTCTTTTTTTGCTTCAATGGACCATTGACGATGACGACGACGACGAGAACCTTTGCTGTGGGAATGAAGAAGAAACAAAAAACAATGGAAAATTTGGAAAAATTTATAAAAATGTTTATATGGCGTCTTAATAAATTCAACTAAAATCAAGGTTCGTTTAGGTAGAGTAAAAGAGGGTAGCTAAAAAGTCTGGTGGAGTGTTCTAATCTATTAAAACACATAGGCCTCTTCTCTTTCTTTTCTTTTAGTCCGCCTTCAACAGACCTCGCAAGGAGATTTGTCTTGATGTTTTTGTCCATTTTTTTTCATATTTAGTCATTTGCCTTCTTAAAGACAACGGCTAATAAATTTTTTTTTAATAAATTTTTATTTCTAAAGTGAGTTTTTTCTAAATTAAAACTACCCTCTTTGGGTATAATTCTTCTTCTTCTCTCCTCACCTTGTCCCGTGATGCGCGGTCGGCGGACCTCACTCTTTCCCTCCAACCCTATTATACGTATTTACGACCGAAAGAAATAGGACAGGCCGGCCCGTCGCAAGGTCTGACGCCTGTTGAAAAGAGAAAGGAAGAGACAGGCATTTAAAGAACTGAAGGACTGCCTGTCCCGGCGCGGGCAGCTCGTGGTCGCCATACACGTACCCCTGAGCAATCTTAGGGTATAATTAAAGTTTTAAAATTTAAAGGCCACCTTTAATAACTCTCATTATATCCTAAGCCGGACTCGGTGTGAGCAGTCACATGTATAGGCCTAATTTTCGGCCATTATAATACATTTCACTTACTAATTTATAATTATAAAAAAATATACATAAGGTGAAATGTTGAAATTCATAGTGATAATGACACCCGTATTGCTCTGAAGATGGACCGAAACGTCAGCTTTGAGAGAGAAATTACGCTTAACTGCACTCTCTTTAATTTTTCATTCTCCCTACCGTCTCAAAATTCTCAAAATTTCTTCCAAAAAAAGAATCTTTCAAGTAGTTTCTGAGTTAATACGTTATAAAGAAAAAAGATAACATCAAATCTTCCCATTATTATTCTATAATATAATTATAGGGAATACTTTTCATTTCCAGAATGCAGCCAAATTTATTTCATTTGATTTTAATAAAAATTCTTAATCACTTGCTGACGTTTCGGTTCGGGTTTGAACCATCATCGGAGCTACAAACATGGAAAATGATGGTTAAAACTCGAACCGAAACGTCAGCAAGTGATTAAGAATTTTTATTAAAATCAAATGAAATAAATTTGGCTGCATTCTGGAAATGGAAATTATTCCTTATTATCTTGAACATAATACTATAGCTATAAAAAATATTCAATTAATATAATAATAATATTCAATTTTAATTTTTCGTAATTTTACCCTAAAATCATTTTACTTTATAATTTGAAGAATCGTCAAGATATTTGTTTGACTGTTTATTTTTTATTTAACCATGCCCTATTGGCTACAGAGTTTAATATATTATAAACATATTTGAAATAATTAAATATAGATGGCTTCCGACGGGCATTCAACAGTATTCTTTCTCGGGGGCTTCCTATCCCGATATTCAGCGCTGGACACAACTTTCTCTTACCTTCGGTACGGTGCTGTGCGACAGTCACACCAGATTTTTTTATACCTAGCCGAGATATCCTTATAAAAGATAGTTTAATTAAATTAACTGATTGTTTGATTTCTCCTTGACATTTCTCCACTATATTTTTTTTTGAATTGATCACGCAACAATCTAGACGATCTGTGCGTCTGAAAATCTCTTGTTTTTGCTTCCAATGGACGACAGTCTCTTAATATTCTATTAACCTTAGCTACCATATTTTGATATATTTCACAATTTGTGTAATATGGCTCACCTTTTGTGTTAAAAGCATTCATTGATTCGAGAAATTCTTTGGAGATCACCTTTAGGAGACTTTTTTCTTTTTTTTTTGTTATCTTATCAGCGTCTGCAGATGGTCTGATTTAAGATAAGACCGCCCGCCGCCCTCTTACTAAGAGACTTTCTTCTTCTCTCTTTTTTTCTAAAATGGGGCCACGCCACATCCTTTTCCCTATCAATTTATTATTATTACTATTCACTCGCTTGATGATGTTTCTGGTGGTCCAGATGACAATCCTCATCAACTTTTGTTTTATTCTTTGCTCGTTAGTTCTCATATCATCATTATATAGGTACGTAACCTTGACCGGGTTCTCAAACTCAGACCACCGAGATAGTCACTCTTTTTTTATTAAAAGTAAATGGGAAAAAATGAACATCTACTGTTATTATTTTTAAAAAAAGTTTTATCTACAGGATCATAACAAAAATTACTTTAAGTCTCCTATCTGGCAATTGAGCATTTAATTGAAAAAAATAGTGAAAGTAAGGTGGCTGTAAAATCAGATGACAATTGGAAGAAGAGTCAGCCAATATAGAAGCCTCTGTGTATATAAAACACTCAAAAATTTGGAGACGTTTCGGTTTTAATCGATTTATTCAAATTTGAAATAAGTATTTCAAAAAAAATTTTTTTTTTTTTTTAAAGTGAAACTTTTATTTGATCATCTAAAATTTTTTCGCTCTTCTAACAGCATGTCGCGTTACAAGCCATGACGTCACAAGCCGTGACGACAAAAATAGAAAAGCTGGAATTTAATATATAATAATTCGTTGATTAATTTAATATAAAAATAATATTACAAATAATAACAATGCTTTTTAACAAACTGATGATGATCTCATTAAAACCGAAACGTCTCCAAATTATTCAGAATTTTATTTACACAATGACTGAACTGACTGCTGGTAATACTAAGCAACAAGGGCGGATCCAGAGGTGTTTCTCGGGGGGGGGTAATCTGGTGTGACTGGTCGCACAGCACACAATTTTTTTAATTTCGGTAATTTAAAGGCGCATTCTGTACTTGTTTGCCAGAATATAAATACAAATCAAATTTTTAAGTATTAATTTTTAAAATTTTACATTAAAAATAATTTTTTTTTAAATCTCGGGGAGGGGGAGGGGTAATTAGCCCCTTTAGCCCCCCCCGCCGCCCTTGTACTAAGATCTTAGATTTAAAAATTCCAACAAAATTTTGTTCCATTTACATTAGCTAGATTTTTTTTTTTAATGGTTTTATTTTTTAAAGAAAAAAAAGACGTAATTTTGCCAGCTGGTTGCTCGATGCCTTCATCCCCCTCCCTCTATTGATTATGTCCCCGAATTTTCATATTAAATTAAAAGTTAAGAAATTTGCAATGTAACTCAAATCTCAATAATGTAATTTGATGTGTTATGGCTGTGGAGATTTAATCAGGAAACCGAATGAAACTTTGCAGCCAGGAGATTAAATAAAAAAAAATCTTTTATTTAATTTTTTACTTGCCGACGTTTCGGTCGTCTGTCACGACCTTCATCAGGGCCTATGATCATAACATTTATTTAGAAAAATTAAATTAATTTACAATAATTATATACAAAAATTTTTTTTTAGTAAATATTAGATGTACTTACAAATAATTGTCAACAATACAGGGTTATTTAAAAAGAAAATTAAATAAAAGATTTTTTTATTTAATCTCCTGGCTGCAAAGTTTCCATTTCGGTTTCATGACTCAATAATGTATCTTATATAACAATGATCGAGGGAGAGAAGGCTATACATATAAATCAAGTGACGTCACTAGCTGGTGAAATATAAATTTTAACACTACTCTAAATTTATTTTCTCTATCTCCAAGTTTTTTTTTTCTCTTTTTCTTCTCTTTTATTTGTTAACTCACCTTCAATGTTTTAAAAAGCCAACCTCTCTCTCAGTGTTTGTTTTTAGCCTCATGTGCATTATATAATGGGTATTCGCGAGATGAGAGATGAGACTCCGCCTCTAAAAGGGGGCTTGGCTCTCTCTCTCTCTCTCTCTCTTTAATGGACCAACAACGTTTTAACCTCCGCCCAACCCAACCCCTTTGGCAACTCCTCCTTTTGCTTTGGCCTCCCTTTTATTTTCCTCCCCATTGCAATAAACATCACATAGAAACATGTTAGAACAGAAATTGATCAGCTAAAAACTGGGGTGAATGAAAACACCATTACTTCCAAAAGATTGTTATTTTTAAGCCCAAAATAAAAAAAAAAAATAAAGTTTCAATGTTGTTGCATATTTCACTTGTATATAAAAACAAGGCTTGTTCTTTTGAGGAATAAGTCAGTGCTTATTTCATCCGGATAATAGCAATTATTTCCAGGGGCGCCGGAACGAATTTGAATCAGGGGGGGGCAAAAAAATTTTTTTTAGAAAATTAAAATAATTTGATATGATCAAATAGTATAAAACAAAAACAAATCTACTATAAAACTTTAAAAATTTTAAATAAAATCACAATTTTAATAAAATTAAAATTTTAAAAAATTTGCTAGTGATTTTATCAAAAATTTTTGGAAAAAATTTGGAAAAAAATGAATTTCTTACTCTTTTAATTTTTTTTAATTCAGAAGATTTTATTTTTCATAAGTAAAAATATATCATTTTTAAAAATAAATGAAATAAAAGAAGAAATTTTGCCCCCCCTCTGCCCCCCCTGTAGGATGCCAGGGGTGGGGGGCAAGTACCCTGCCCCCCCAGTTCCGGCGCCTATGATTATTTCTCCACCCAGGGCCGGAACTAGGAGATTTAACTTAAAATTTTTCCTGATCTCAAAAATTTTTCTGTGAAAATTTTTTTTTTCGCGGAACCAAATTTTCCCGTCCGAAAAAATATTTTACCCTTTTTTTTAGAGACGCTAATTTTTTGCCACCCGTGGAAACAAAAATTTTTTTTCTTTCTTTAATTGCCGCCGCCCACTGATATCTGCCGCCCGGGGCACATGCACCCACTGCCCAACCTAGATCCGGCCCTGTCTCCACCAGATAAATAATTTAATTAATTCACAAGCTGCCAGCCTAAAAGAAAATGACAGCAACCCCCTAAATCTTGATTTTTTTATTTCAATTTCTTACATTCTAAAGTGAAATTTTTTGTATAGGCATTAATAATAAAATTAAATTAAATATAAAAAATATTCAAATCCAAAGAACAAACCATTAGAGCCTTTCCATTTACCATCAATTTTCACTGAATAAATCTGAACCTTTTTTTGTTAGACATAAAACAATCTTTTTTTTATACACTGTAGACCTATATGAAATCGTGTAAGATTATATTATTTGAAAAAAAAATAAGTCTGATCCAGTGGCGGATCCAGAGGAGTTTCTTGGAGGGGGTGTCGGTTATTTTTAAAAATTGGGTAATCTTAACTGAAGAAGGCCACTGAATGAGTGGCCGAAACGTTGTAATTTTTACAAATAAAACACAGTAAAACCAAATTCTTTTATTAATGATACAACTGTGAAAGCCGAAACTACAGAATATACCCTCATCCAAAAAGATTATAAGTCCGAATAGGCCTATACAAAATTTTGTATATTTTTATGCAAAATAAATATGCCCGTTAGAAGGGAAACATTTGTGAAATTTTTTTTTTATGATTCAAGCTTGTCAGAGGAAAAATTTCATTTTTATTTAGAAATTTGGAAGCTCAATGAATATGAGACTCCCTCTGACTGCGGCCATGGTAATATTGCATAAACATTGTTACAAATTCACAAATAACGCTTTATCAATATCTAATCAAAGTTACACCTGCAGAGTGAGAAATTTAAACAAAAAAAAAAGTAAAAAACTAACGACTTATTTTTCAACCCAATAAAAGAAAGGAACTTTCTTTGTTCCAAATTTGATAAAAAAAAGAGAATATATTGACAAAAAAAAAAAAAAAAAAACTATTGCCAAAGTATCTAAAAAAAAAACGAAAAATTTATTTTAAACAAATATTTTAACAACAAACAAAACTTGAAACACTCTAAGTGGGTAATCAGATGAGCAAACTTGAAGAAAGAATGTTTGTATTTACATAACATCTAAACACCTTTAACAAAAAGAAAATGGAAAATTTTTTTTTTTAATTTATTAACATTTTTTGTCCTTGTTAAGAGAGAACGAACGAACGAACATGTGCTGCAAATTTGGGATTAAGGTTGTTCGGACAGTACCCCGTAAGTCAAAATAGATCTAAATTTTTTTTTTAAATAAAATTAAAAATTTGAATTCATAAATTTATTATTATTAATTTAGTGGTGACCTATCATTGGATTGTTTTTTTTTTTTTTGAAGTTATACTTCTTTTGGCGCGTTTTGATGAGATTGATTTTGTGAAAACGACATCATGAACTTAGCCCCAGAATTTGTATAATAAAAACGACATCATGAAGTTAGCCCCAGAATTTGTGAATACGATATGATGAAGTTATATTTGACAAAACATGTTGTTATTTTCAAATCCAAAAATTAAATTATTAATTAAATTTATTAATTAATAATTTAGTAATATTTTTTTTTAAATGCTTTTATTTAACTTACTCTTTCAAGGTCACCAACTTTATGGCTTTGTTAAGGACACTTCCCGATGAGCTAAAGGTGTGAAATTTGATACTTAAGGATCATTTTTGATGACGCAAATTGTGAGTTTGGTTTTACCAAAATGGACCAAACTAATGTGGTACTTTATTTGAAACCCTTCGTGAATTAATGTAATTTCAAAAGACTTCCCGATGGGCTAGAGGTGTGAAATGTAATACTTAAGAGTCATTTTTGATGACGCCACTATATGGTGGTTTTGATCAAAATAGACCAAACTAATGTGGTACTTTATTTGAAACCCTTCGCAAATTAATGTAATTTCAAAAGACTTCCCGATGGGCTAGAGGTGTGAAATGTAATACTTAAGAGTCATTTTTGATGACGCCACTATATGGTGGTTTTGATCAAAATAGACCAAACTAATGTGGTACTTTATTTGAAGCCTCACGCAAATAAGGCCCTATTAACTATAGTTTTGAATTTTGATATTTACGAGTCATTTTTTTATGATAATGAATAATTTTTCAATTGAACCAAATCAATACAGGCCAAACTAATGTGGTACTTTATCATATTGATGATTTTTGATAAGACTAAAAGACTAAAAAGCTTAAAATAAAAATAAAATAAAAAAAAAGATTTTTAAAAAAATGCTTTTATTTAAATTGAACTAAAAAGAGAGAAATAAGAAAGAAATAATTTAATTGTTCTTGTTAAAATTTTTTAATATTTATGACTTAAAATAAAAGCGTGGGGCGCGAGCCTCGGAATCACTTCGAAGCGTGTTAAAATTTTTTAATATTTATGACTTAAAATAAAAGCGTGGGGCGCGGCCTCGGAATCACTTCGAAGCGCCCCACGCTTTTATTTTAAGTCATAAATATTAAAAAATTTTAACAAAACAATTAAATTATTTCTTTCTTATTTCTCTCTTTTTAGTTCAATTTAAATAAAAGATTTTTTTAAAATCTTTTTTTTATTTTATTTTTTATCTAAAAGGACCAAAATGAATTTTGTTTAAAAAATAAAATAGAAAGAACACCAGCGCTCTCTGGCGCTCTTTGTTTGAAAATAAAATAAAAAGAACGAATAGAAGACCGAAAGATTCAGGATCGAAGACCAAAAGAATCATGAACAAAGAGCTAATATCGAAAGAAAAAGAACTAGTCACTTGTTACTTTAATAAAATCTTTGAAATTTTAAATTTTTTTCATACTCCAAAGAAGTATAACTTCTAAAGCGTGTACATAAGTACACGCACCACTTTTTTTCAACACTCACTTTATACGATAACCGTAATTGAATATATAGATATTGATTATATAGATATATTGAATATATATATATATATATATATTTGGGGTCCAGGCATTCTTATTTAAGCCATTTGGTATCCAAATAAAATCATCAGACTGCCTGGGATTCGAACCCGCGACCCTTGGCACACAAGACCAGCCCGCAAACCTCTACACCAAGCCCGAGGCCTTGGATTAAAGAAATAATTTAATTACCAAAAATAACAAATACAAGACTTTTGACTCAAGTATATTTTCACATAATATAGTTCTGACAACATCGCATTTAACATCTGTTCACGTTGTTTTGCTGTTAGTGTTTAGTTGTATTTTATTTATAATACAATATTACAATGAGTAATGCAAATCAGTTTAGACACAATGGGCGGGCGATTTGCGAGAAAAAATGTAAGTGAAAGCGTGAAACGCGTTTTATTTTATGTGACGTTGCCGGATTAGTCCGAGTCACGTGACTTGGTTATTTTTAAATATCGTGGACGGACATTTTCGTGAATTTTTTTCTTTTGTCTTGTTAAAATAATAATAATAAATGAGTTTTATTTCAAAGGATATATAACATTTTAAACAATTTGTATTCGTTATATACTTTTTCTTTTGTCCCGACTTTGAATTTGGATTAGTTCCTTATTTTTATTTTGGCTACTTTATACTTTTGAGGTTTGAATTAAAGGAAAAAAAAAAAAAACCTTTGATATTTTGTTAAAAGAAATTGTATATAAAAAGAATGTATAAATATATAAAATTACAATAATCGCTTCTTTTTCAAAACTTTCTTTAAGCTTTTTCTTAATTGATGTTATTTTTATTAAGTGGTTGTTAAAATTCATTCCTGCTGGTGGATTGGCTATGACTCCAAGTATCTTCGACTGGGTCCTTTCTATTGTTAGGACGTTGGTCTTTGCAATGTACGGAAACCATGCCGGTGAGGCATAGGGATATGCCATGGTATGTCTTGTTAAAATATTTTTAAAAGCCTTCGTCAGAAACTTTTGATTTTATTTTTAACGTATTCTACGGTAGTTAATCGATAAAAATAGAAGTTTTTTTATTTTTTTATCTTTATCAGGAATTGCTACATAATTGTATATGTGTAAGTTTCATCTACACACTGTTAAAAATTTTCAAGAAAACTTAATATACAAATATAGGAAGTCTGTTTCATAAGCTGTTTATGAATATATATGAGAAAGTTCAATTTGTTGCCAACCTAACAAATTTCTTGTATATTTTAAAATTAATTATTTTGGTAAAAATTGTTAATTTTAATTTTTATAGCTATTTGGTTGAATTACTTTATAAAAATTATTTAATTCGTATGATTGTAATATACTTCATAAATATTTAAATAGTTTAGAGCGCGAATTTCAAACCAGAATTTAATAAATTTAGATTTGTGAATAAATTTTAAAAGAATAATTTCAAGTTTCCTTAAAATAATTATAAAATAATATTAATAAAAATTCCTTGAGGTAGTCGAGTTATTTGAGAACGTTTAGACCAGTGATTCTCAACTTGTCGCGGTGCACTTTTAACGATTTCAAAATTTGGCGGCACACAAAGAAAAAGATAAGTTTAAAAGTTGGTAATTTGTTCATAAACTTTTATATTAATTTTATTTCATATCCTGGGTATATTAATATTAAATCACCAAAGTATATGAAAAATGATTGAAAATTTTTATTTTTTTACAGTGAAGGGTATAAGTTAAATTTCAATTTTTTAATATTTAATTACACGATAACTCTGGGTCAAATCTGCTTCAAAAAATTATTTTATACTTATGTGATTGTAATTAACAACATATTAGCTTTTAATCTTTAAAAGTGCCTTAATAAATGTTTTTTCCTCACCACCTTAGTTCAATGTACAGTAATATCAAGGATAAATGCTCTCAATAGTGTTTTTCCTCACTAAAACATGAAACAAAATATATATAGAGAGTCTCAGGTTTCTATTAATTGAATTAAACGAATAAAAATTGCAAGTTAAATAAATTGAATTTGTTTTTTTTTTAAGCTATGATAATAATAATGATGATCCACGTCGCTGTTGAGTCCATTTAATAATATCCTAATTGTATATAGCTTAAGCCATATCCGGTTTAGGTTTTAAACTGTCGTCTTAAAAAAAAAAAAAAAAAAACCCGAAATAATCTCTCTTTCTTTCTCTTAATAGACGTTTAATAGGCATCAACGGAGTCTTTTATTCAAGTCAAAATTGACGCGGGGGCTACACATCACACGACACCACACTCAATAAAAAAAAAAAAAAACCAACCTACTCGTTTTATTAATTTTTAACTTCATTAATATTTTCCTCTTCAATAATTATATATATAAATCTTTTTTTTTTATGTTTATGACGCAAGTTTGTAATTACATTTTATCTTATGTCTTCATTAATTTATTAAAAAAAAAAAGAAGGTAATTTCCCTGAAACGAGGAGTAAAAATATTCTCTAATTATGTATTTATCAATAAATCCTTGGTTCAACTCCCGGCGGTGCCTACTTTTTTCGACCTTTCTGTTCCCCGCACACGATCAATAATATTGTCAATACTATTGATCGTCTGCGGGGAGGGGTATTGAAGATGGTATTGATATTGAAGAAGCATATTGATGAAAATTTAAATTTTTTGATATTCGAAAGTGGTGGGGATATTGACAATAATATTGATAATGTGCTGTTGTTTTTCAGTAATTTGTTCAATACTCATTTTAAATAGAAATTTGATCGAGGGAGAATTATGTCTCTTCTTATATTTTTACCCATATTTTCCTTTTTTACTTTTTTTTTTTTCATTTTTATACTAGCGAGCTTTTGTAACTTTGGTCACACAAAACCTACGGGTTTCGCGAAAATTTGCTTAAATATGTTAAATTAAATTATTTTGAATATCTAAATTTCGAAATCAATTTCGGGCTAAGAATTAAGTACCGTTTCTTAAGTGGAAATCTTGCTTCCATGGTCTTGTACCCGTGTAAAAGAACGCCATGAGTCAGTTGGAATTTTATATTTTAATAATAAGGAGATCAAGGCAGCCAAAGAAACAAAAAAAAATTGTTTTTTTTTTGCTTTATTGAACAACGCTGTCGACTTTTCAGCCAATTATTCCGGCCTTCGGACTAAATTGCGAAAATTCGTCAGGTGACATGACTTCTAGTTAAAGAAGGTATTTAAGCTCGAGGCAAACAAAACTCAAGTCCTGATGAAGTCTGGACGAATCGGCCGAAACGTCGACAATGTTGTTCAATAAAACAAAAAAAATGTTTTCTTCATTTTGCTTTGGCTGCCCCGTTGATCTCCACATTATTAATTCTACATTCAGCCACTACTCCTTTCAATTAATTTTATTATTGTTGTTACGAAAATTGACAAGAAAAATTATGCTGGGATTACTTGTCTCTAATTAAAAACAGATGAAAGGCTGTTTTAGAAAGAAAAATAGCTTGATTTTCTTTTTTTATTGGAAAACTTAATTATGGCCGACCAATAGCGCATGTTTTTTGTTTCTGTTTTGCAAAAACCATTTTCAAGGCCTTAAAAAAAAATCTGGAAACAGGTGGGTAAAAACAAAAATAGACCTTTTGTACTGAAAATTAACAAAATAGACTTAAATTGTCATGATATGTTCATGCTCTGTCAAGTTCATCATGCATATATGAACCCTGTTATGCAATGGTGTGTCAAAGACCAAATATCGAGTTTTGAGAAAATCAACATTAAAGTTTTTCTGATTTAAATTGTTTTGATTAGATTATATATCATTTTTTTTTGACAATTGTGCAAGTAAATACTGTAATTATGGCAGATATTCATAAATTATCTCTAAAAATACGACTAATTTAGAGAAAAACAATAAAATATAAACAATTATTTTTGCAAAATTCTCTAAGTCCAATTTGCAATTTGCAAAAATGCTTCAGTCTCTTGATAATAAATAAAATAATTTTAGGTTATAATTCAAAAATTAAAACGAAGATATTATTAAAGTTCTTTCATGGTTATATTTAATACTAAATAGCTTAGAAACTTTTTATCAAAATTACATTAATAAATTTTAAATAGTATTAATGTTTTAAAATTAAATACAAAATTTTCTCATCAATTAATTCCTGAATGGAGGTGAACATGGCAACAGTAAATCAAAGTTATAATGAAATTGACTTAATATCGAAATCGCACTCATCCTCATCTTCATTATCAGGAATAATATCAAAAAATTAAATTTTGACATCTACGAATTCATTTCTCATTTTTCAAAAAAAAAAGGATTTTGGTTTATTTAAGTTTAAATAAGTTTTTATTGGTTGTTAACACCATAAAAAACAACGTGTTAGGAACATAAATCATTATTGCAAAATGTAAAATCCTGCATTGAAATATTGTAAAAATAATTTTATGCTTTTACATTAAATATAAATTTTTTTAGGACATATTTCATAAAAAATACTATTAATTAAAGCATTTGAAACAATATTCCGTGCTTAACTCAATTTTGAATTTGTTGGCCTTTGACACACCATTGCATAACAGGGTTCATATGTAAAAAATTATTTTTTTTTAAAAAATGTAATTAATAGCTATAGATAAAACTCTTATACATATAAAATGTAAAATAGAATGATTGATGTGTTTTTCTGATTTTTTTTAGGCCTTGAAAGTGGTTTTTGCAAAACCGAAACCAAAAACATGCCCTATTGGTCGGCCATAATTAAATTTTCCAATAAAAAAAAAGAAAATAACCTTATCAAGCTATTTTTCTTTCTAAAACAGCCCTTCATCTGCTTTTAATTAGAGACAAGTATTCTCAGCAAGTATAAGATTTTAAATAATTTTATTATATTTTGTTTTTTAGAAAATAAAGATGTGTGACACTTTAAACTGTCCGGGCACGATTAAAAAGGCAAATTAAATTAAACTATTGACAATAATATTTGATCAGTGTGCTTTCGAGTAATAGGCTTGTTAAAAAATTAAATTTTGTTTATCTAGTTTTAAAGAGTAAAGAGAGAGGGGAAAAAAGATCTATACTAATCGGATATGAAACGCTTAGATTATTTTCAGTCGAGTGCAGCAAAGATTTATTCGTTTTAGTGTGGCTGCTGCAAACGGGGCTAGCGAATGAATGAATCTCATGGATGAATGAATGAATGAATGAAATGAATGAGAGAGAGAGAGAGAAGACAGTGGGAGGGAGGGAGAGATGGCTCCAATCGGCGGTGAACCCCCCTATGCGGGGGCGAAGAGAGCCTGGGCGGCCCCCCCCCTCTCTTTCTCGCCCCTTTTAACCATGCATTTCCGGTCCATGCAGACACACGCGCCTAGGAACTCAGACTAGCGTTCTTCATACGTGCCTGACTCTTCTTGGGATGCCTCAACAAATCATTCATTCCTTTCTTTTAATATTTTGCTAAAAGTTCGAAACTATCTATTTTGGGTTGATATACTTAATTGTACGTCAAAATGATACGTATTAATTTTTTGCGATTATACTTAGATAAATAAATAAAAAAAAAATATGCAGATTTGGAGACATTCACTCAATGATGAGACTTTTTTTGGGTACACTGTAATTCACTTTTCATATACTTCGGTGATTTAATATTAATATACCCAGGATATGAAATAAAATTAATATAAAAGTTTATGAACAAATTACCAACTTTTAAACTTATCTTTTTCTTTGTGTGCCGCCAAATTTTGAAATCGTTAAAAGTGTACCGCGACAAGTTGAGAATCACTGGTCTAAACGTTCTCAAATAACTCGACTACCTCAAGGAATTTTTATTAATATTATTTTATAATTATTTTAAGGAATTTATTGAAATTATTCTTTTAAAATTTATTTCACAAATCTAAATTTATTAAATTCTGAATTGAAATTCGCGCTCTAAACTGTTTAAATATTTATGAAGTATATTAAAATCATACTAATTAAATAATTTTTATAAAGTAATTCAACTAAATAGCTATAAGAATTAAAATTAAAATTAACAATTTTTACCAAAATAATTAATTTTAAAATATACAAGAAATTTGTTAGGTTGGCAACAAATTGAACTTTCTCATATATATTCATAAACAGTTTATGAAACAGACTTCCTATACTTGTATAGGATGTTTTCTGGAAGTTTTTTTAACAGTGTAGTGAGCTTAGCTTCTGGTTTTATTGTAAAAAGGTTATTATTATATATTTAATATAAATACCCATGACTAGGGACATAACCAGGGGGGATACGAGATTCAACCCCCTCCACCTTCCTCCCACGAATTCCCGAAACATAAAGACCATGGTGGTAAAATTTTAAATACTGTTAAAAAAAATTTTTATATTCATTTGGAAGGGGGAGGAGCCTGTATCGAGGTCACCCATCCAAAATTCAGCTGTACCCTGCCATTGCTTAATAGCATCAATGGTATTGGTATTAGTCACTCCCATCATTCTAGTGAGACCATCATTCATAGAGTAATTTGTTCTTTTTACTTTCTCTTGTTAATATATAGAGAGAGGAAGTATTGGATTCATGTCAAAAATTCATTGTCGAGATTTTAACAGATATACACGTTTGAGGTCTCTTGAATCCAAAAAATCTGGTGTGACAAGCCCACACGTTTACCTTCGGTAATCGAAAGTGCTTGTCACACCAGATTTTTTGGATTCAAGAGACCTCAAACGTGTATATCTGTTAAAATCTTGACAATGAATTTTTGACATGAATCCAATACTTTCTCTTTCTATATCTCTATCTCTATATATATAAAGAGAGAACTCACTGACTGACTGACCATCATCGCACAGCCTTAACTGCAAGGCCTAGAAAGTTGAAATTTGGCATGTAGATTACTTTTATTGCGTAGGGGTCATTTAAGAAGCGATTTTTCATAATTCCGCCCAAATCGACGCATTTTTGGGTAGAATTTTGATTTTACTATTTCTTTAATTACTCTTAACCGAAATGAGATATCAATTTGCTTTCTTCGCTAAAACCTTCATTAGATGAAAATCAAAAATAATTGTTTCAGGGTTTTTTGAAATTCGGCCCTTAAGTACCCCAAATAACCTCCAATACTTTCTCTCTATATATATTAACATATATAGAGGTAAGAGAAAGTAAAAGTGGTTTACACAACATAATCTGTCTGTGTATCTCTGAACAAAATATCTCAAGAACGAAAAAAGACCAGTCACACCAGATTTTTGATTTAATATAGAAAACAGTGATCGCTGGAAGAATAATGTGGCGCCCTGATATCCAGTCTATGTAGCCACCAATTATTACCCATGATTCAAACACAAACTCATTCTAGAGATAGATGTAATTAAGTTCCTCGGTAATTTGATGTGTTTGAACCATGCAAAAGTGGAACTTTAGAATTCACTAATCCAGCCTATATTTGAATATATAAAAAATTTCCTTTTATTTTCAAAGCTCGCTAGAGCTTTTATTTTGCTCTCTTTCAAGACTTCGCTTCCTTTATAGCGAATGAAATCATTTTTAAATGAATCATCCTATCAAATATTCAGAACATTTTTTTAATGATTAATTGATTATCTTTATTTAGATTATACTTATTATTATAACTAATCTCTTATGAATTAAAGACTCATTCCATTTTTTTTTTTTTTTTTTTTTTTTTTTTTTTTTTTTTTTTTTAATGTATATGAATAGATCCAAAATAATTGGGTAGGTAAAGTAAATGTAATCGTAAAAGAAATCGAATTTGAACTGAAGCTGACAAAATGCCTTTTGAGGTCCCCAATTATATAATTTGCTAATGTCCGTCTGTCTGTCACGCTCTATTTGATCAACTTCGTGTTGGAACGTTTGAAACGAAATTTTTTATGCTTAAAGAGGACCTTCTCGGGATTACAGGAAAATTATTTTCATCCCGAAATTCCTATAACAAATGCCTGAACCTACAATTTATATATTACTTACAACGGTTATCGTCTAAAGTCTTAAATGGCCTGAGTTGCCGAAAAGACTGTGTGAATGTGTGTGTGAGTGTGAGTGTGAATGAGAAAAAAAGTGTGAATGTTTTTTTTTTTTTTTTTTTTTTTTTTTTTATATAGCCCGGGAGCCGTGGCTCAGTGGGAAGACATTAGCTTCTCGCACCGGAGTCCCGGGTTCGCTTCCCGTCCCAAGCGAGAAAAATTTATTTCATTTGATTTGACTACAAATCATTTGAAATAAATTGGTATGGGGTCTAAATGGCCTTAGAATGGCCGAAAAATACCTTAAAAAAATATATTCTTTTTTATTAATATAATTAAGAAAAGGCGAGGGGGTCCGGGGGGGGGGGGGGGGCGAAACCCCCTTTCTAGACGTGAAGCTTCTCATAATTGAGAAAAGGCGACGGTCCACAGCAGGCGGGCCCGAGCCAGCTGGCGGAGGTTTCAGGGGGGCGAAGCCTACCGGCTAGACGCAAAGCCCGCCTAAGGCGGGCGCCGCGGCTAGTTAAGTATATTTTTCCAAAAAAAAAAAAAATTTAATGATTTAAGTTTAGGCACTCAGCAGCATTCGTACTTAAAAATAACAATTCGGTTTCATTTCATGTTTCAAAACAAAATAAGTTAACGCAAAGCTTCTTAGGCAAGTTGTTAAAATCATTTTTTAAAATGGCATCGACCTCCAAGCAAAAGCAACTTTTGTTAGCCATTTCTTCATTTTATAATGATTATGATGATGAAGATGATGGCGATGAGTCATTTTGTCAAATTATTATCGGAGGGGGGGGGGGGATAAATATAATAAAAAAACACTTTTACAAAAATTTTCTCAACTTTCACTTAGTTCTTTTATCAAATATTTAAAATTTTTTTTTTTTTTTATAAAAAAAGATATGAGAAAGTTCATCAATCAAACGTACGATTTCTAGATCAGTGCATTCTATAAATTCATTATTATGATGAAAAAGAAGAAAAAAAAAAGTAAATTATAGTTAAATTTACTTCCCGTATTGGGAATTCATTAAAAGAAGAAAAAAAAAAAAAACGCTGTTCTTAATATTTTTGTTAATTATTATCATTAAGGAAAAAAAACTTTCAGTGTGAAAGACGAAATAAAAAAAAAAAAGAAATTTTGCTTTCCTTAAATATTTTAACAAAATTAAAAGACAAACTGAAAGAGACTGGTTTTAAAAATAAACTATCAATTTCTTTTAAAAAAACTAGGTTCATGTGAATTCACCTCTCTCTTTTAAAAATTATTACCCAAAAAAAAAAAAAACTTGAATCACCGAATTATGAAATCTAAGTGATATTCTGCTATAATTATAAAGATAAATATTGTTTGTGCTATGCAGTTTAAAAAATTAATATGGAAGTTGAGAAAAAAAAAAACGTTTCGGATGACGTTTCGGTTACAGGTCATACGCTTCCTCAAGTTCAAAAATTATTCTTGTTTTAATTTATTGGTTTCACTTACATATTTATTTCTCAAACTCCTAACAGGGTTTCACAGTTATAAGTGGAGCATATCATCGTACAAAAATGAAAAAAAAAAAAAAAAATTAAGTTCAAAATATAATGAATATAATAAATTATAATAAATGAAATATAAGAAATAAATAATAATAATTTATCTATACCGAAAGTCCGTACTTTGTCCTTAGGATAGAATAAAGACATGCACCTTGAATTCTGATTCTAAAGATTGTATCAATTGTCAAAGTTCCTCAGCATAAATCTTTTCATTTCATTATTATTTGTCAATTATATCTTTCGCATATTCAGAGGTGTTCTCTCGTTTTTGTTCTTACAAACCCGAGATAGAAGTGGGACTCGAAAACCAATTTTGGCTAGTAACTCACTACAGTCACAGCAGGTCACAGAAATATCTAAAACCTCCTCCCGAATGGATCTTTGATCTCGAATACTTTTAAAGTAAACATAAGTACATTTTTCGATAAAACTCACAAAAATTCCCGACGTTTCGGTCCAAATTTATTCGACCATCATCATGGCCATGGCTGCAACTTCCTACCATTGTTTAAAAAATAATAATAAATAAATATTGTTAGATATCAGATAGACTAGGTTTGTTATAGTGAGAAAAATTACGAACGGATGTGAACAAACTTGCAAAAATCAATATTTCGGTCCGAATAATTGCCAACCCACTTTCTCGAATTAATAATAATAAAAGTGAGTCTTGAATCTTAACGAATGTCTAGCAAAATTGGTTTTCGTTCTTGAGATATTTTGTTCACAGACAGACACACACACACAGACACACAGACAGACAGACAGACAGACCATGTCGCGAAAACCACTTTTTTGGATTCAGGGGACCTCAAAACGTGAAGATCCATCAAAATCTCGACATCGAATTTTTGACATGAATCCAATACTTTCTCTCTCTATATATTAACATATATATAGATGTAAGAGAAAGTAATACGAACGGCGCGCGGTCAGAGCGTATACAAATTTAAATATGTAACTGAGTTTGGTTATTCAGTTTAAAAATACTAAAGGATTATGTAATTAGAGAACAAAATGTATTTTTGGATAAAATTTCGGGTTCTGGTCAGGCAGGCTCTTCCTCAAGTTCAAAAATTATTCTTTTTCTTTTTTAAATCCATAGAATATTGTAAAATATCTACATATATAATAATATTGTTACAATTTTTGAGAAAAAAGAGTCAGAATCTTGTATTTGAAATATTCAAGTTTTATTTTCTCTGGCTCCTTTTCTTACTTGCTTATCTGTCAATCAAGGGCGGATCCAGACCATTTTCTCGGGGGGGGGGGGGGGGGGGTAATTTGGTGTGACTGGTCGCACAATACACATTTTTTTCTTAAATTCAATAATTTAAAGGCGCATTTTGTACTTGTTTGCCAGAATATAAATACAAATCAAATTTTTAAGTATTAATTTTTAAAATATTACATTAAAAGTAAATTTTTTTTTTCTTTCGAAAAAAAGAATTTTTTTTTTCAAATCTCGGGGGAGGGGGTAATTACCCCTCTTTACCCCCCCCTTGTATCCGCCCTTGCTGTCAATTCACTGAAGTCTTTCCAATCAACGATCAATTGATAGATCAAGAAAACTATAGGGAAAAAAGACAAACAATTATTAGGTCTGAGCTCTAAGGCCTGGTCCCTTTGTATTTTCCTACATGGAATTTCGCCCTTAATAACTTCTTTTATTTTTTTTTTTCTTGTGACATTTTAAAAGTGAAAATTTTTTTTTTCCTCTTTCTATTTTGAAGCAAGAATTCAAAATATGCACGCCTCTCTCTTTAAATACCAATCTTTTTTTTTTTTATTCAACTTACGAGGATTCATAAAAATATTTATTTATTAATTGTATAAAGCAGCCAAATAACATTCATGTCTTGTCGAATGTCATATTTGTGACGTCAAACTCGTCGAAATATAACTTCATTATTATTTTATAAGCAGAACTAAGAGAGAGAGAGAGAAAAAAAACTAATAAAAAACACTTGCTGCATATCAACCAAGCAAACTCTTCGGTGTGTGATTCAGACTTTTAGTTAGTTAGCCTTATATATCCTTGTGACTGAAACCCACCTGCTGTTGTTGCTTTTTTTAGGGTGGGGGGAGGGGAGGCGGCAACTCAAAAGATCTCTATCTAAACGGGTGGCCAACGGTCGATCGTCACTTACAGCCAACCCACCCAACTGCTCTTCATTTAATATGAAGATGAAGATGTTTAGAAAAAATAAAAAACTTTCTCTTTTTCTATACTAATCGATTTCTTCTTGTCAACTAATAGAGTAACAAATTAGTATAATTAATTAAACTAAGAATCTATTATTCAGGATAATTTATTCTTAGACTGAACTAACGACTATCGACAAAAAGAAATTATTTGGGAATGTTTTACGTTTTAGGAGATTTTAAACGTTGCACTATTTATAATTGCTTCAAGTTATGGCTGTGATGAAGAGATGGAGATATCAGCCAAATTGGTGCAAAGTGCACATCTCTGATCTGGGACGATTTAATTTTGTATTGTAATTTTATTATATTGTACATGTGCGCTTTGTATTATGTGTATAATAGGGTGGTCGCAAGAAATTGATGTCCGAATATCTTTGGCGGGAACCTCTAGAAAGTTGCCAAATTATGTAAAAGTGAGATAGGGAAAGGATGAGCGTGATCGAATAACCCTAAGACCTGCCTCAACGGGCCTGAAGTTTAGTAAAACTTGATGGAGACATATCAAGGGTAGCATTGTCTAAACTTCTAAATCATTTGTGGTATTTAAACCAAGAGCAGGTTGCTTTTGCTTATTTTGATAATACTTTAGATCAGTGGTTCCCAACCGGTGTGTCCCGGCACCCAAGGGTCCCGCGAGAATGGCTAAGGGGTGCCGCGAGATATTTAGATGAACAAAAAAAAAATAATAATAAAGAGGCTGAAAAAAAGTTAGCGATCGTGAATGTTTTTAAACTTTTCACTTTTCTTGACGTTCAGAAGAAATATTAAGGCTAAAATAATTCATTTTAATCCCTCCATATTTAATTCATGGCCTTTCGATTAAGAGGTGGAAATAACATAAGTAGGGGGCTCCCCCCCAAAAACGGTACGGGGTGGGGGAAAACGGAGGTCATATTTGGATTCAGGAGGTCATTTTACTTGAGAATCTGATGAAATTATTTCGGAACTCGAAAAAAAATTTCATTACCCCTATTAGTGTTATTTGAAAATCAAGGTGATGTGCCTCTTAACCATATTCGATTTTTTGCCCATACCATGAAAACCGTTGGTTTTACTAAAGAATGTTTAAGGACTTTTTTTTTTAGTAAATTTAATGCTCTTCAAAAAATTACTGATGAACTTTTTTTGTTGGACTAACCGTTTAGGAGTTACAGATGTTAATAGTCAAATTTAGGGGAATCGATGAACTTTAGGGCCCATGAGGCAGGTCTTATCGTTATCCGATCGAGCTCAAACTTTCACAATCTACTTTTTACACCAATTGTCAACTTTTAAGAAGTTCCCGCCGAAAATACAGCCAAAAAAATTTTCTCCCCTTATACCTTGCAACCACCCTAGTGTATAATTTCCATTAACTTAAGATGGCCAAATAAATTTAGGTCGAAACTTCTTATTCTGGGAGTTTTATTGAACCTCAAGTATTCTGTTATCTCCAACCCTTCATTACAAATATATTTATTACAATACAAATTATCCAGCCACATTAATTGACACCATTTTGTATTCAAATAATTTAAATAAATATTCATCATGACTACCTGGGGTTCGAATCTCTCGGTATATAAGTGAAAATGAAAGCTTTAACTTCGTTTGACGCTGATATATCTCATGGTATCCTCTTATATATCGGTAGTTTGTAGCAATATTTCCATTTAAGAAATTTAGTTTCTTTCCCAGATATGTATTTATTATCAAGCAATAATGCAAGTTGTGGCTGTAGACAATTAATAGAGGATGTATGGAGGCAGAGGCGGCCAAATTTGATCTTGACAATTTTAGCTTCAGAACCCTTTACAATAAAAAGGCTTCTAATAGAAACGAGAAACATGAAACACGTTTCATAAAATAAGTACACATTGCCTTAAATGAGAATACGCACATCAGCGAAATATGTTTCAAGTGACGTCATAGCGAAGCTATGTATCCTGTAGAAACGTGTTTACATGAAATAGGTTCTGTTCTATATTTTTGTTTCTTGTTTCTCGTTATCGCGTCGCAGGCAATATTTGATAAGTTGCTAACTGAAACAAATTAATTTAATTTGATTTTGGTTTGTGCATCGATGAAGCACAAACTTTCTGTTTCGTATTTCATATTTCATGGTGCATATGCTATTTCTGCTGTAAATTTTTACAAAGCGATACACTTAGTAGAGTGTTTAACTAAATTTTAATAAAAATATATTCGATATTCTTATAAACATTATTAAAGCCCGGATTCCTATACAATTGCATATTCTAATTGCTAACATGCACGGGACGTCCCGGAAAACCAATTTTCTAATTGATTGGTTGACGTTTCAAGCCCAAATGGTCAAAAAAAAATTCATTTTTAGTCTGTTGAAAAAAATTAATTATAAAACTCTATGTAGATTTGTTAACGATGGTTTAAAATTTATTTCAATATGGTCGATTGAAAATAAAATTCTGTTGTTTTTTTCTGAAGCAACCTTTATGGTAAAGGCCAGACATTCGTTAAAAATTTTTTACTTTAAAACACGATTAGTTTTACATCAGTAGAAATCATGATTCATCTTTAATTGGAAGCCTATTTTGCTGCATATTTTAATACTTTTCCTGCATATTTCGGGGTTTTTACTGCATAAAAATCCGGGCTTTACTTATTATAAATTTAAAGATATCTCAAAAACTATTCGACTAGCCTAAATAAAAACGTTTCCTATTCGTGCGTTAAAGTCGATTCTCTGTTGTTAACCTCCGATGTTATTATGTAATTTTTTGTTTGTTTATTCATATATTAATTTATTTATTCATATTTTACCGCTAGCCTAGTTATTAATTTAATCTTATTAGCAAGTGCTTGAGCACATTGCTTGCTTATCGTATGTAACCAATTTATACAATTTTACACTTTAATAGGATATAATTATTTTTATTCACATGTTTAATGATTTTCTTTTTATTATCTATCCAAGGGTAATCTTTATTTATTTGGAGAGGCTGGTAGAATAGAACATACCACAATTGACTCCTAGTGTTTAAATATTTAAAAATAGGCTATATATATATATATATTGCACTTGTTCATATTATTCATGGCGTCCTTTTATATTAGGTGATTGTGGCAAAGATTTAACCTTAAGGCGGAGTAGGAGCGAAGCTGTCCCGCATGTTTTTGCCGATAAGATGGCGTTATGTGTATTAAAAAGCAAAAAAAAAAAAAAAAAATTATTACGAAAATATGCCAAGAAATGTCAGAATGGTAGCTAACAATCTAATGTTTTTTTTTTTTTTTTTTTTTTAATGGTTCACACTTTTTTCTCATTCACACTCACACTCACACACACATTCACACTGTCTTTTCGGCAACTTAGGCCATTTAAGACTTTGACGATATTGATTTAATATACATATATGGGGTCCAGGCATTCTTATTTAAGCCATTTGGTATCCAATTGGCTTAAATAAAATCATCGGACTGCCTGGGGTCCGAACCCGCGACGTTTGGTATACGAGGTTAGCACGCTAACCTCTACACCAAGCCCCGAGGGCAACAATCTAATGTCTATTTTCATTTGATCTTTTAACAATGAATACTTAATAAATGTATATATTATGTATCAGTTATAAAAGCATAAAAATATATAAATATAGGCCAGATATTGGCTTATAGGGGATCTGATAATACCGGATGTTGGACTAGCCTGTCATCTTTTGCAAGAGTGCTGAACTATTTGACAGTTAATTTTTAAATATCTAAATTTACTTTAAATTTTTCTTAATTAATATGTGATTAATATTAATGATAAATCCATTTTTAAATTTAAAAAAAAAAAAATTAAAATTATTGTAACAGTTTGTTTTTCTGTATTTGCTTGTTAACAAAATAATCGATTTTCATAATTTTTTTAATAAGTGATTATAAAAATTTAACTCTCTCTCCCAATAATAATCCCTTATGAATTTAATTCATTTTTTTTAAGTACGTTTAGACTACCCAATGTGAAATGAAATTTATTTCAAAATTTAGTTTCAATTTATTTTTTCTGTAAATTCATTTTTGAATTTTAATCTAAATACATATATAGTTTTAGAAACGATGTAACACCTGTTTATTCACTATTATAAAATTCCTTCAGTAGTTTTCGTAAACCAATAAAATTGTCTCTGCTATGAATTGGTGGTTTGATTAAATCTTCCGACAATTCCCTATATCCTCCGAACAGCAGCGGTACACCTGAAGAAAACTACTGAAGGAATTTTATAATAGTAAATACATATAATCTATATCTTATTAATTGAACAAAATTAGACATTTTAAAATCAAATAGCTCATATGTTATTCGAAATATCGACAAACAAAAGTGACTTCTATCATTTTTTTATGCTCTAAAACAAAATCAAATTTTTTTTTTTTTTTTTAATAAAAAGGTAAAAAGATTTGTTTTCGAGTTTCCTATTTCGTTGATCTTCAGGTGTGTTTATAAACTAAAATAAAAACAAGTAGCAACTCTTCTTGAAGCCATCTGCAATAAAATTATTATTTATTATTTATTTTTTTTTTTTTTCTACTCTCAAGTTGAAATTTTATTACATAATTTATAAGGTAATAATTTTATTTTAGGAAGCGCTCAACTCAGGTGCCTTCACTTCACAGGTGGCCTCAGCTGAGAGAGGGGGGGGCTTTTATTTAGCGAAATGAAGAAGATTATTTTTATAAATAGCAAGTGGATATGAAATTATAAAGGAATTTGAAATTTAATCTTTAGTTAGATGAGAACAAAAAAAAAAAAGAATGCCGTTTCGATGTGAACTCTATAATATGCGTATCAAAAGTAAATAAACACTCGCTTTGAGTGTTTAATTTTTTTTCGCCCCCCCCTGGACCCTCCTCCAGCTGGCTCGGGCCCGCTTGCGGCGGACCCTCGCCTATTCTTAATTATGAAAATTTTTTTTTTTTTTTATAAAAACATTCACACTTTTTTTCTCATTCACACTCACACTCACACACACATTCACACAGTCTTTTCGGCAACTGAGGCCATTTAAGACTTTTAGACGATAACCGTTGAAGTAATATATAAATTGGGGGTCAGGCATTTCTATTTAAGCCATCTGGTATCCAAATGGCTTAAATAAAATCATCGGACTGCCTGGGTCCGAACCCGCGACGTTTGGAATAGGAGGTAGGCACGCTACCTACTACAGCAAACTCGGGGGCTCGCCTATTCTTAATTATGAAAAGAAAATTATTATTATTATTCCATTCCAATTCAGTGCCTGCTTGAGGATTTGTTTACATTCATGGAATACACAAATGAAAAGAATACATAAATATTTCTCTATACGTTTCCTATGGGAGAAATCCTAACTTTAAGAATTAATAACTCAAAAAGTTATAGGAATTTCGGGATGAAAATAATTTTCCTGTCCCGAGAAGGTCCTCTTTATACATATAAAATTTCATTTCAAAATTCCAACGGGAAGTTGCCTAAATAGAGCCAGTGACAGACAAACAGACAATCAGACGGACAGACAAACAGGCAGACATTAGCGAATAATATATATAGATAATATGTTGTTAAGACGAAAATATGGAAATTTTTAAACTATGGGGGGGGGGACAAATAAATTTTCAATAAAGTAGAAAATTCGATTATCCGAACTTTGCAAGTCTTTCTAATTTAATATCTCTATTTGATTATCCGGATTGCTAGTTCTTACTTAGTCCCGATTTTCTTTAATGTTTATAAGGCCTAAAAAGAGGAGGTTTTTTTTTTTTTAATTTAAAAGTGATTTATAAAATATCGTCGTTCCTTGCCCAGTGGTAGAATTTTCGCCTTTTGTGCTTGGAACCAGGAGTTTTTATTTTCAAATGAATTGGCTACACAATCAATGGGACGTGATCTAAATGGCCTCCGATACCGAAAAATACAAATGAAATAAAAAAAGATTGTTGAGCAAAATTTTAAATTTAATATACCCCTCCCCCCCCTCCCTTTCAAGAAGTTCGCTTCCCGTCCTGATATTTATTCAAATTAGATTGGCTTTTTAATTTGAATAAATAAGAATGGGGAGACCTTTAAAAAAAAAAAAAAAACTTTATTAATAAAAGTAATAAATTTTTTTTATTACTTTTTTTTATAAATTTCCAATATTAAAAACTATAAACACGCGGTTGCCTATGTTAACGGCGCTGTCGTTTTTCTCATTTTATTTTAAAAATATAGATCTCTATTTTTTTTTAAAGTGAAACTTTTATTTTATTTTATTAATTATAAGTTATTGACAACTTGTTTTATTTTTTAATACCTTAATGTGCTTCCCGGTTACATTTATAAAGATTTTAAAAAAATTTGGTGTGACTGGTCGCACAGCACACAACTTTCTCGTACCTTCAGTAATCGAAAGTTGCGTTCTGTGCTTGTCCCACCAGATTTTTTGTGTCGACATATATTTAGTTTCCGCCGATATATTAGAAGTCAAGATGTAAAATTAATAATGGATCATTTCTTTTTTTCTTTCCTATGAAGTACAAGAGTAAAATTGGAGAAACACCTCTGGATCCGCCACTGGCCTGGACCCCAAATAGATATTATCATATCGCAAAGTCTTATATGGCCTGAGTTGCCGAAAAGACTGTGTGAATGTGTGTGTGAGTGTGAATGAGAAAAAAGTGTTAAAAAAAAAATACTTTAAAATGAGTCAGTAGTTTCTGACTAAAGATTCAATGTGCCCCCCTGAAGCCCCTTAATAAGATTTGTTTTAAAATTTAAAGAGATCTTTTGTGACCGCTTGACCTTAAAAAAGATTAACAGATAAGATCAATCCTATTTAGAAATTTAAAACAACCTCCTTTTTGAATCAACACGAGTCTCAAATCATTTTTTTTTTTTTTTTTTATTCAATAATTCACAAGATTTAAGTTAAATTGATAAGAATTATGGAGACTCGTTTAATGTCCGTTTTATTAAGGTTGTTCGGACATTAAAGCACTTTATTAGATTAAAAGCTAATTTTTTAATATGTTATTAATCACTATCAAATACGTATGAAATAAAATTTTGAAGCAGATCTGACGCAGGGTTATGGTGTAAATAATTTTTAAAAAATTGAAATTTAACATGTAGTCAATGGGGAATAACGACGAAACGCACACATATCGAATTATATAGCCACCTCTGCAATAGGTTAAAAAAAAAAACTTACATTTAATCAATTCACTTCCGAGGAATACGTTAAACATAAAATCAAAAGTTTCTGCCGAACGCTTTTAAAAATAATTTAACAAGAAAGTAAAAAATTCTCCAAAATGACTGTCGCCAATATTTAAAAATGAGACTCAGACTAGCCTGGCAACGTCGCATAAAATAATTGTCTTTTCTCGATGTCAGTTACATTTTTTTTTTTTTTTACGATATTTTTTCTCGCAAATCGTCCATTGTGTTTAAACTGATTTGCATTAAACATTGTAATATATTAAATAAAATAAAATTTAAGGCTTTTAAGATTTAAAATAGATAGTTGATGAATGCAATGTTGCCAGTTCTATATTACGTGAAATACTGCTCGAGTCAAAAGTCATTCATTTATTATTTTTGGTAATTAAATTATTAACCTAATCCAATTATAAACTATGATAGGTCACGACTAAATTATAATAAGGAATTTTGGCATTCAAATTTTTAATTTTATTAAAAAAAAAAATTAGATTCTATTATGACTTACGATGTACTGTCCGAACAACCTTAATTAAAATGCACCATGTTACTGATGATGATACTTTCATTAAAGCCTGTTTCAACATTAAAAGTGAAATAAAAAAAAAGCGAGTTTTATTTTTCATTTCTTATTAGTTGATGTCAATAAATTGGACAAGTTCCATGCAGTCAGCCCAACGAGAGAGAAAGAGAGAACTAACGATCCCGACCTTGAGAATTTGATCAAAAATTATATAAACGCACACACAAGAACGAAAAAGAAGAAGAAGGTCACATCGTCATCATCCTGTCTTTTATTTCCATTTAGACCCAAATCGAATAAAGAAAGATCAAAGAATTGAGGAAAAAAAAAAAAGTCGGATTTATTCTTAGAGAGCGATTTAAATATTTATTAGTTCATCCATATAATAATAATGTAAAATATAAATAAATATTCTTTGATACGTTGAATTCATTGATTCTCTTCGTTGAAAGTGAAATTTCAATTTTTGGAAAGGCCTGAAAATCACAAAAAAAAGGCTTGTGATATAATCTATTAAATTTAAATTACAAAATCGATTCCGTCTATATCCCTGAAAAAAATTATTCTGACAAGGGGAGTGCATAGCCTTGATAACACCGATTTGAACGAAAAATTTTTTATGTGTAAGTACTTGATGAAAAACGAATTCTGTTAAAGCGAGAGAACGCGCTTCTCAACGGTTCGTCTAAAAAAAAAATGTTAAAGATTTTGCCTGCATGATTTAAGCCGTTACTAACAATAACATTTACAAAGGTCGCGATGGGTAGATCGGTAGGGCGCATTCTTTGTAAACAAAAAATCCCGAGTTCGAATCTCTTCTTGTGCAACTATTAACAGCGACGTTAATATGTTGCTTTTATCTCAAAGCTGTCAAAATCAAAAAACTTACTTTTTGGTTTAAAGACGCCATTTTGATGCATTAAATAGAGCGTTAAAATATTAAAGGCCCTCTCCTGGACATGACATTAATTTTTAACATTATGGGCCAAATGTTAACGCTTTGGCATTTAAGATTTTGTTTAGAGAATAACAATTTCAGGCAAGGAGGCGTTAAAATGAATTAACGCTGATTTCAGATATTAAAAGTTAACGTTTTTTCTTAGAGAATAGTCCTGTATAGGTGTTAATTTATACAAGAGTTGCCATGGATAATCAAGAAATTAAAAATGAACTTTGTCTATACTATTAAAGCCTTAAAAATTTGCTCGGTAATATAATATTTTAAATGCCATTTATGTTCCAATATCCATAGGCTTTAGACCTATATAATTGGCTAATGTCCTTCTGTCACGCTCTGTTTTACCAACTTGCTGTTTGAATTTTGAAACGAAATTTTATATTCTAAAAGAAGATCTTCTAGGGATTACAGGAAAATTATTTTCGTTCCGAAATTCCTATAACTTTTTGAGTTATTAATTCCTAAATTTTGGAATAGAGAAATATTTAATTTTTTGCATTTATGTATTCTCTGAATGTAAACGAATCCTTAAAAATTTAATTAATTCAAAAATAAATCTATCAATAGTCTACATATAAAAAAAATGCTGAGTGTTCCTCCATCTGTCACTCTTAATTTGAACAACTTCCTGTTGGAATTCTGAAATGAAATTTTGTACTCTTATAGAGGGCGTTGTGGAAAGTTCAGGAAAAATACACGGGTCCTGAAATCCCCAAATAGAGAGGCTCAAAAAATCCAGAATTTACCCATTAGAAAGCATTGGGTTCTAAATCTCCATAAAAAAAAAAATTGAAGCTAATTAATTAATTATAATAATTAAATCTCTCAATTAGAAAATAATAAAAAAATTTCTATAATTAAATTTTCTTTTTCTTTTCTTTTATCCTTTAATGCAGCCGTTTTTGGAACAAATAACTCTATTTTACATGTCGGCCCAGGAGTTGACACCTTACTAGAAAATCTGGAACAATTTTTTTACTTTTACTTTTTAATGTTTATAGAAATATTACTTTAATAAATCTTCTTTCCTCGCCTGATTATTCGCGCGGTGCGGGATCGGCGGTCACTCTTTCCCTCCAACCCTATCATACGTTTTTACGACCGGAAGAAATAGAACAGGCCGGCCCGTCGCACGGTCTGACGCCTGTTGAAAAAATGAAGGGCCAGACATTTAAAGAACTGAAGGACTCCCAGCTCGGGTAGCTCGTGGTCGCCATCCACTTACCCACAATATGTGGGCCCCTGAGCAAAAATACTACTTTAATAAACACAATATTAATTTATTTCTTAATGTTCCAATATAGGTATATTTTTCTGAATTATCTCCTGGCTAGACACAATCCCCGTCAGGTCGCGCCGCTAGTAAATTTACAGTATTTTAATTTTGATAATTAAAATCTCTTTATTAAACTACAGTCATATCATATAAAAAGAAGCTTTTTTTTTTAAATAATTAACCAATTGACTAGTTTGTTTGGGTTTGGCGCATTTTAATAAAAAAAAAGGAGCGGATTATGTCAAAGAGAGAGAGAGACATACAGGCTGAGGCGAATGACATGAAAATGAATCATCTTTGTTGATAAAACGAATGATTGGACTTTTTTTTTTTTTTTGATGATTGGTTTTGATGATATTGACTCTGATGAGGCATTCATTGGCAGTGCAAATAATGAAATCAAATTCCTTATAAAATGTTGCCACTATTGAGTTGAATGTATAATTATCCTGATGCGATATCAAATATATTCATGGCGTAAGAATGAGAGAAAAAAAGACGACACCCATCTTTATATTATGCTCTAAGAATAAATGTCTTCTTTTTACTACGAAATAACAGAGACATTATTATCTTCTATAAAATTAGGAAAAAAGAATTTAATAGCGCGCAAACTCTGGATGGGTGACCAGAGAACAAGAAAAGTCATACTTGATGACGTCAAACCTTGACCATGTCCAAATAATTTTCCTTGCTTGGTTGGACATTCTGATAGGCAAGCTGTCAAGCTATCCTCAAAAAGCTCATTTCTGGTAAATTTGCTAGAAATAATTATATGAACTAGCCGCGTCATCTACCTTAGGAGGGCTTCACCCACTCCACTCAGCTCGGACCCGCCTCCGGTGGACTCTCGCCTTTGTTAATCATTTGACACAAATTTTCAGACATTAAATCTGGCTTATTAAGAAATAAATACACCAAGTGCTGCCAACCAAGATTTCTAAAAAAGTTGGAGAAATTTTCTTTACAAAATTCATACATTCATTTCATTTTACCTTTTTTTTTCTTTTTCTTTTAGTAAATTTTACGCTAATTGATGGCCAAAATGGTGATCTGCCCAAGGCCAATTTTCTTTAAAAACTAACTAACTAACTAATTTTACTCGCGTTACTCAAAATGACTCCATTTTTTTACTAAACGAATCTCATTTTTTTTTCTTTTTTTTAACTATTCGAATCCCGTTCGAGCTTTTTTTTATTAATTTTTCTCCGGATTGTAATATAAATGGGATTTATTATGAAATTTCAAAAAAAAAAAAAGTCGGAGGGTTGGCAGCACTGTATATACCCATCACTTTTCTTAAAAAAAAAAAAAAAAAAACTATTTTATTTGTTAATTGTTAATAATGTATTATATTTTTTTTTTTAGAAAAAAAGAAAATCTAATTACGATGTATATAACAATTAATTTATTATTTTTAATTTGAGAGATTTAATTATTATAATTAATTAGCTTTAATTTTTCATAAGAAGAGATAGAACCCAATGCTTCTGCCCTCGGGGCTTGGTGTAGAGGTTAGCGTGCTAACCTCGTATACCAAACGTCGCGGGTTCGGACCCCAGGCAGTCCGATGATTTTATTTAAGCCAATTGGATACCAAATGGCTTAAATAAGAATGCCTGGACCCCATATATGTATATTAAATCAATAACGGATATCGTAAATGTCTTATATGGCCTGAGTTGCCGAAAAGACAATGTGAGTGTGAGTGTGAGTGTGAATGAGAAAAAAGTGTGAATGTTTTTCCCTGGACTCTCCATAACGTGTGAAATTTCATTTCGAAATCCAAGGAGACCGGAGTAAAAATGATTAAAAATGATCGAGGGATCCACACGTCCGCACAGTGAACTCTTAGGGACACACATAGTAGATCGAAAGTGACCAGAAGAAAAATGTGTGTCCCTGGTGCGGGCGTGTGGATCCCTGTGTGTCCCTCAAGGTTCACTATACCGACCTGCTGCGGGCGTGTGGATCCCTCGATCATTTTTAATCATTTTTACTCGTGGAAGTTAATCCAACAGAGCGTGATAAACTGACTTTTCTAAAGACCTGCGCTAGCGCTAGTATCGGATTTTTAAATATTTTTATTATAAATATATCTTGAAGTTGAATATCTCAAAAAATTTTTGAAAACTAAATATTTTTATAAGGATTGCGAATAGCAGCCAGGAAAAAATCAAATCAGACAAAAAATTAGATCAATTTTTATCAGATTTATTTGATCGTTGACGTTTCGGACGCCAGTCGCGCCCTTCCTCAGGACCTATGATCAATGCATGTATAATTATTATAAATTAACAGCAAAGACAATCGTTTTTCTTCTCATTCATTTTCTCTCTATACTTACAATCAATCGTCAATCAAATTACAGAGGAGGTATTTTTAGCGAAAACTAATTTTTTGTCTGATTTGATTTTTTCCTGGCTGCTATTCGCAATCCTTATCAAATTAAACAGCCATTTTCTCCATCATCTAAATATTTTTTTTTTTTTTTTTTCAATCAACAAATTCTATTTTATTTCTGGCTTCATAACAAATTTGCTCCAACTTAAACGGACAAAGTGAAAAATTTTATTTGAGTATCAAAACCCTTAGGAAAAATACCCGATATGATAATTGAGATTTAAGAGAGAGAGAGAGAATGTTCTTCTTCTTCAGCTTGGGTTGGTCGCTCGTCATCGTCGTAGCTGGTGTTGTCTTGCACTTTTAGGCCCGGGTGGTCCCCCTGCTTGATGGCGACAGTCGAAACGCGTGCGCCTTGTAATTATATCCCTGTTTAGGGCCCTCAAGCCGTTTTTTCAAAGTGTGTGGGGGGGGGGAGAGAAGAAAGTCCCCTCCGCCCACACCTGCCGTTGTTCGGCTGATTAGGCACCCGTCGTCGGGGACGGGACGTTCCTCCTTTTCTCTTTAGTTTTTTTTTTTTTACAAGACGTTTTACTACTTAGACAAGACACGTTCCTTGCTTCTGTTTTATTTTTACTTTTTATGAGCAGAGCGAGATTCGGGGAAAAATACCTTTCGTTGCCTGTTATTATGACAAACCGCGCTTTAAGGGTGGAATTGAATTTAAAACAAAAAAAAAAGGATTTCCGATCCCGCAACTGTAATGAGAAGTTTTTATACTAAGTGTTTGTGTATTTAAGTTTAATTTAATATTAACGTTAATAATTGTAATTATGAATAATAATATAATAAACATTTTTTTTTTCCCATCATTAATTTTGAAATGAGCATTCAAATAATCATCAAATAAAAATGATTAAGGTTGTTCGGATAGTACCTCGTAAGTCATAATAGAATCTAAATTTTTTTTTAAATAAAATTAAAAATTTGAATGCCAAAATTCCTTATTATAATTTAGTTGTGACCTATCATAGTTTATAATTGTATTAAGTTAATAATTTAATTACCAAAAATAATAAATGAATGACTTTCGACTTGAGCAGTTTTTCACGTAATATAGAACTGGCAACATTGCATTCATCAACTATCTATTTTAAATCTTAAACGCCTTAAATTTTATTTTATTTAATATATTACAATGATTAATGCAAATCAGTTTAAACACAATGGACGATTTGCGAGAAAAAATATCGTAAAATAGAAAAAAAAATGTAACTGACATCGAGAAAAGACAATTATTTTATGCGACGTTGCCAGGCTGGTCTGACTCTCGAGACTTCCTTATTTTTAAATAATGGCGACTGTCATTTTGGAGAATATTTTAACTTTCTTGTTAATATATCTTTAAAAGCCTTCGGCAGAAACTCTTGATTTTATTTTTAACATATTCTACGGAAGTGAATTAATTAAATGTAAGTTTTTTGTTTTTGTATCTAATTCAGAGGTGGCTATATAATTCGATATGTATGCGTTTCGTCGACATTCCCCATAGATTACATGTTAAATTTCAATTTTTTAAAAATTAATTACACGATAACCCTGGGTCAGATCTGCTTCAAAATTTTATTTTAAACGTATTTGATAGTGATTAATAACATATTAAAAAATTAGCTTTTAATCTAATAAAGTGCTTTAATGTCCGAACAACCTTAAAGTAAAAAAAAAAAGCGAAAAGAAAAGCTTCCAGGTAAAAATTTATTAAATTAACGCTATTTTAATATACACAAGTGTTAATTTGTTCTTATTTTTCATTTAATTGATTTAATTGAGACCTTCACAGTTGGTAACGAACCTCAAAAATATCCATTTCTGATGATTTTTTAATTCCAAACTCTTATTAAGTCATAAATAATTAACAAGAAGAAAAAGAAAAAGGGAGGGGGGAGGGGGGTTGATATGTTATCAAAAATTATTTTTATATATCCATTAAAAACTCAAAAAGGTGTAATTTCTGTTTTTTTCACTCTCTGCCTGACGTTTATTTTTAATGATGACAAAAATTGTTTTATAATGTTCTTTTTTTTTTTGTTGGAAATCTAACGATAATGATTTTTTTTTTTTAATAACGCTGATTCCTGATTTTTTTAAAGATACTTTTAAAATAAATAAATGTGATATCAAGCGATAAATGAAAATTTTACTCTACCATTAAGTAGGGGGCAGTTTAAACGTACTTGAAAAAAAAAACTGAGACTGTTATAAGGATTTATTTTTGATGAATTAAATTCATATGGAATTATTGTAACAAAAAATTACAATTTTTTCAATAACTTATTAAAAACTTATAAAAATGTTTAATGTTTTTTGTAATCAAGCAAATACCAGAAAAACAAATTGTTACAATAATAAATTTTTTTTTTCAAAATTTAAAAATGAATTTATTATTATTATTAATCACATATTAATAAATAAATTTAAAGGCCCTCGGTCTTGGTGTAACTTGCGTGCTAGCCTTCTATACCGTGGATCGTGGGTTCGGACCCCAGGCAGTCCGATAGTTTTATCTTAAGCCATTTCGATACCAAATGGATTAAATAAGAACGCCTGGACCCCCAATAGATATTATAAATATTAAGGGTTATCAAAATCAAAATCTGAGTTGCCAAAAAGACTGTGAATGTGTGTGTGAGACTGAGGTGAATAAGAAATAGTGAGTTAAAAAAAAAAATTAAAGTAAATTTAGATGATTTATTTAAAAATTAATTGTCAAATAGTTCAGCACTCTTGCAAAAGATGGCAGGCTAGTTTTACAGCCGGTATTATCAGATCCCAGATCCTCTATTAGCCTATATCTGGCCTATATTTATATATTTGTATGCTTTTATAAATGATACATAATATATAACATTTATTAAGTATTCATTGTTAAAAGATCAAATGAAAATCAACATTAGATTAGCTATCTTTCTGACATCTCTTGGCAAATTTTCTTAATAATTGTTTTTTTTTTCTTCTTTATGAGACCCATAACGCCATCTTATCGCCAAAAACATGCATAACAGCTAGTTAATAGACAAGAACAGGGCCGGAACTAGGTGGTTTTTTAGGGGGGGGGGGGGCAAAATTTAATTTGCCGCCCCTTCTTAAAATTTTCTATACAAAATTCATATTATTTTACTTTTTTTTTAGTAAATCTTTCTTTAATTGCCGCCCCCTGATATCTGCCGCCCGGGGCACATGCCCCCACTGCCCCCCCCCACCCTAGATCCGGCCCTGGACAAGAATAATAATAAACAAAAATATAATATAGTTTTAGTAAAGAGGTTTTTGGCATTTTAATTTCATCGCTCGGGGAGTGTACCCTTGACCCCTAGCGCAAGAGGCGAGATATCTACCTCTGCTTTACATTTCATTGTTATATAAAAAGTAATCTCAACAAAATGACGAAAACTTTTTTTTTTTTTTAATTTGATGCTTTTTGTTTTATTTTTTTTTTTATTTTATTAACTACACATGAATATTATGAAAATAAAGGAAATTGTTTTGAGTGTGTGTTGGAACAAAGCAAAAATAAAAATAAAAAAAATGTTAATGGAAATAAAGAAATGAACCATTAGAAGTTGCCGACAAAGAAAAAAAATATTCAAATGTGAGATTTGAAGAAGAAAAAAATCCCTTTTTCTTTTGTTTAAAATATCTTTTTTTTTTTTTTAACTAAATATAATCAAGAAAATAATAAACTCGTGTGACCTGGTCTACCAATAACTTATTATGTTAATACAAAATTCAAGTAAAATTATCGGTACATGTCAAAAATAGCGATTTTTGGTTTTCCATTGAATACGATTCTTCAAAATTTCCTATACAGGTTTTTTTTTTTTGTTTTTTAGCGATGAGAATCCGACAAATAATCGATCTAGTACACTGTAAAAAAAATTGTGAATTTTCAATCATTTTCCATATACTTCGGTGATTTAATAATAGAAATTTGTTAGGTTGGCAACAAATTGAACTTTCTCATATATATTCATAATATACCCAGGATATGAAATAAAATTAATATACAAGTTTATGAACAAATTACCAACTTTTAAACTTATCTTTTTCTTTGTGTGCCGTCAAATTTTGAAATCGTTAAAAGTGTACCGCGACAAGTTGAGAATCACTGGTCTAAACGTTCCCAAATAACTCGACTACCTCAAGGAATTTTTATTAATATTATTTTATAATTATTTTAAGGAAACTTGAAATTATTCTTTTAAAATTTATTTCACAAATCTAAATTTATTAAATTCTGGTTTGAAATTCGCGCTCTAAACTATTTAAATATTTATGAAGTCATACTAATTAAATAATTTTTATAAAGTAATTCAACTAAATAGCTATAGAAATTAAAATTAACAATTTTTATCAAAATAATTAATTTTAAATATACAAGAAATTTGTTAGGTTGGCAACAAATTGAACTTTCTCATATATATTCATAAACAGTTTATGAAACAGAGTTCCTATACTTGTATATGAAGTTTTCTTGAAAATTTTTAACAGTGTAATCTTAAATAGTTTTTCATGCGTTCCCCCCCCCCCTTGTTCAAAATCCCGTTTTTTATATCTATATCTTTTTCATAACGTCTTCCATAATTATTCGACATATATAAATACAAAAAAATTTAAATTTTAAAATTCAAAATGCAACGAATAGACAGAAAAACAGACGAACGAACGGAGTTTGTAAGGAAAATATACTAAAAAAAAAAAATGCTATTTTCTTGATTATTTTATAAAAATTATAAATTACTTTTTTAGAGTATAAAAGATGATTTCTTAACCCCTCCTAAAAAATTAAATTAGCCTTCCACTCATAAATAACAAATAAATGTCTTCTTTTTTTTTTATTAACTATCCATATGTGAAGTGTGTTTATTAAGATGAAGCGCCACTTGTGCTGAAATTCCACCCTCCTCCCTTAATTCAAATTTATTCTATGAATAATACAGATAGGTATCACCTGTTTCCATCTAATTAACGTTTTTTTTTTTGTGTTGTTGGTTTCAAAGTCTTGGATGCACGTGCGCCACCCGCCACTGCCTCCGCCCCCGCCCCCCGCCCCCCGCCCCCGCAGCCCATCTGGCCTCCAGCACCGAACAGACAGACAGACACCCTCTCTCAAAGCCCTAATTATATATACGTATACATCGTCTGAGCCGATTATCCGTTCAAGAAGGGGCCTGTTGCAGATCGAAACATCAAAGCTTAAAAAATAAAGGGATGAACCTTCTTTTTTTTTCAAAATTAAGTTATCAAATTTGAAAATGGTAGGATTAAGCTTAATTTAATTTTGTTTATTAGGATGGTCCATACATTTCCCATTGATTCTAAATGTCGGCATTTATTTTTTGACGAAATTGTAGCAGGAAATTCAAAATTTTCTACTAATCTAGATGTGATTAAAATTGTTGTACAATATTTGATGTTGCTGAGAAGAAATTATAAACCTATTTATTTGAAGTTTTTTTTTTACATTTCACCTACTATTAAATGTAAAATAAATAAAACAGCACTTGATATAAAGGTGAAATATGGGAGTTAATATTGATAATGACACCCTCTAGTGCTCTGAAGAAGGCCCTAAACAGGACCGAAACGTCATTATGCTTAGCTGCTCTCTCTTTGATTTCTAATTCTACCTACAAAATAATAAACCTATTTTATTTATTTTTCTGAAGTTTTGGGGAAAATGAGAAAAGTTAGGTTGTTTGTACAGTACAGTGGCGGTTTTATTTTATGAATTTAATATACTTGACCCACCAGCATATATATTTAATGGAAGAAAATGTGTCCCTGGTATCCCTCGATCATTTTTAATCGGAATTAAAAAATAAAATCTAAAATTTGTATTATTCATGTAAATTCTTAGGAACCGACCGAATATTCGGTTTCGGTTTCGGCCAAAAAGTAGCCGAAACCTGAGTCTGAAAAGATGGGATGAGACTTGCATGCAAAAAAAAAAAAAAAAAAAGGTAAAATGATTTTCACGGGAGGAAAAAAAAATTCAAAAAAATTTCAAAAAAAAAAATAAAAGGTAAAATGATAAGAGTTTTTTTTATAGGAAATACAAGTTTCGGTTTCGGCCGAAACTAAGATTAAGGCCGAATATTCGGTTTCGGCTGAAAATCTGTCAAAAAAAAAAAAAATTTACCGAACCTTGATGATGGCTTTTTTAATGAAGAAAAACTGAAACGTACTTTTCATTGCTTTGGCTCAAAATAAATATTAAAAAATTAGTTTGATTTTTTTGTAGCAACACTGTAAAAAAAAAATTTTAATTTTAGTGTGTTTTGGAATACTAAATTTACAAATTTCCCTTGTAAATGATATCTACTATGCATTTATCTACTAAATTTACAAATGTTTACAACAAAAAAAAAAAAACATTTTAAAATTACAATTTTCTTCGAAAAATAGAGTATGTATTGTAATTTTACAAACATTGTATAGTAATTTTCGTTAAAAATTGTATTTTTTCTCGAAAGCAGTTTAGGAATTCTAAAATTCCCACACATTTACACTCTAATTTTCAAATGTCATTCTAAAATTACAATACATTTTCATTCTAATTTTCAAACGGCTTTCGAAAATTACAATACATTTCTAAATGGTTTTTGCAAAAACTTACTAAATTTAGTAAATTTTTGTATAGGAAATATGCTTCCTAATCAATTATAAAATTACAAAATTTTTTTTACAGTGTACAACTTCCAATATTGACAAGAAAAATACCAAAAATTAATAATAAATTTGTCCTATTTCAAATTTTAATTTAAATATTCAAATATAGATATGTATTTATAAAATACATAAAGCAAAATAATATTTCAAGATAAATGATATGGGATATTTCTTAATGAGTTTAGATATTTGAAAAAAATTAATTTTGTTAAAGATCTATTTGGTAATTTGTTGTTGAGATTGTTTATCGTCTTTGACACTTTTTTTTATTAAATATAATTAATAAGTTTCTCTTTGTTAGTCACCAGGCCAAAGGATTGCCCAACAGAATGATTGATCCTTGATAAACTGCAGGAAGTTTCGTTAAAAAAAATAATAATTAAAATTTGTAATATTGCACTCTTATGATTCTTTTTTTTTTTTACAATATCATCCTATAAATTATATTCTTAATAGAGCACACGCACAGCAATGCGACAGGTGAACCCCCACCTGTCTTTGGAATTTCTCTCTGTAGAAGAAGAAGAATAAAAAAGGCGCACGCGCCATACAACGAAGAAGAAAAAAAAAGAAATCCCCCCCCCCCCGGCTTTACTACAACCAGCAGCTGGCCAACGTAATAATAATATAACGCATTTTCAAAGTTTAATAACTAGCCAACGAGGAAAAAGTCTTTTTTTTTTTTTGATGCTGCTGAAAAACCGTTAAGAAGCAGCTAAAAGTGTTTCTTTCTTTGGTTCTTTGCCCCACCCAAAAGGGTTCGGGAGAGAGAAAAAAAAAAAAAGAAACGAAATAAGGGTTAAATAGAACTACTAACTAGTCATGGCAAAGATGAGGGTCATTTATAAACCATTTTATGAAAATACAACTTAACTGATCAATTATAATAAAATTAAACCTTTAAAACCTAATATTTCTTCCTAGAAATCTGGTGTGATTGGTCGCACAACGTATATTTTAATTTCTGACAAGAAACATAGAAAAATATTTATATTTTGTTACCATGGCTTCTATTTTTCCTAAGAAGTACAATATGCTTCAAACAATTTCAAGGACAAAATGAGAATATACATTTTAAAGAGCATCTAAAAAAATAATTTTAATCAAAATCGTTAAAGCGAATTTTGGGAAAATACACTGTAAAATTTTTTTTTTGTAATTTTACAATTGTCTAGGAAGCATATTTCCTACACAAAAACATACTAAATTTAGTAAATCTTTGCAAAACCATTTACAAATGTATTGTAATTTTCGAAAGCCGTTTGAAAATTAGAATAAAAATGTATTGTAATTTTAGAATGACATTTGAAAATTAGAGTGTAAATGTGTGGTAATTTGAGAATTCCTAAACTGCTTTCGAGAAAAAATACAATTTTTAACGATAAATTACTATACAATGTTTGTAAAATTACAATACATACTCTATTTTTCGAAGAAAATTGTAATTTTAAAATGTTTTTTTGTTGTAAACATTTGTAAATATAGTAGATAAATGCATAGTAGATATCATTTACAAGGGAAATTTGTAAATTTAGTATTCAAAAACACACTAAAATTAAGATTTTTTTTTTACAGTGTAGAAAAAAAAACTCAAAAAATTACATTAGTAAAGTTCTAGTACTCTTTGGCCGATTTTGTTTAAAAGTTTATTTTCGTGCCACAGGAGGGTACTTATCTAAAATATAAAATTTCAGCCTCGTAGCTCTTTTTGTTATTGTTTTATTATGATAACAAACCATTTCGTGGGACCTACTTTTGTTTTTCGGTGCACCCTCAAAACGTGTATTTCCATCAAATGCAAAACTCTTTCTCTAAATATATAGAGAAAGTAAATAGGTCTTAGACACAGTTTGAACTTGCCGCCGTTATGGCGTCCTCTTATATAAAAAATTCTAGTCCATAATTTTAAGGCAATCAATGGGTCACCCATCCTAGATTAAGCGTTGCTTGGTTCTCTTTTATCCTTCCTTATATAGTTTTTTTTTTTATTAATTTTGTAATTTAAAATATTTAAGAAACAAAAATGAGAGCAGGAGGGAAGAAGATTAAAAAAAAAAAAAAATGCTAAACATTGTCTAATTGTTTATCATTGGAGGATGAAAGGCGACTCTCAACAAATTATGATCCACTTTTGTAAACTTATGAATGTCATTTAGATCTAAAAATAAAAAATTTCTCTTTGAAGTTTTTTTTTTTTTTTTTTTTTTGCTTGCGCTTAATATTTTGAATTTAATGTCTTTGAAAAATAGCTTAAGGGAAGATTTTATTCTAAGTGTGTTAACCAAAATATTGATGAGGTTAATAATCGAATAATTAAAAAAAGAAAAGAGTTTTTTAATCTACACTGTTGATTTTGTAGGAAGCAAATTTCATAAACAAAAACATTCTAAATTTACTAAGTCTTTGTAAAAACCAAATGTATTGTAATTTTCGAACGACATTTGAAAATTAGAGTGTGGTAATTTTAGAATTCCCAAACTGCTTTCGAAAAAAAATACAATTTTTAACGAAAATTATTATACAATGTATGTAAAATTACAATACATACTCTATAATTCGAAGAAAATTGTAATTTTGAAATGTTTTACTTTCTCTTACCTCTATATATATGTTAATATATAGAGAGACAAAGTATTGGATTCATGTCAAAAATTCGATGTCGAGATTTTGATGGATATACACGTTTTGAGGTCCCCTGAAACCAAAAAAGTTTCGCGACATGGTCTGTTTGTGAACAAAATATCTCAAGAACGGAAAGAGCTAGGAGGTTGAAATTTTATATTTAAGTTAGTCACCCCCATGGCACGTGACACGAAGCTTTTGAACAAAATCAACCAAAGAGAACTAGTACTTTACTGATGCACTTTTTCAGTTTTTTTTCGATTTTCTCAAAATTCGCTCCAACAATTTTTTTTTTTTTTTAATTCAAAAATCAATAATTTTTTAGATTCTCTATAAAATGTATATTCTCATTTTGTCATTGAAATCTTCTGAAGACCACTTTACTCTTGTACTTCATAGAAAAGATAGGAGAAATGGTTGCCATGTTAACAAAATATAAATATTTTCACATATAAATTGTACATCTTGAAATGTAACGTACTGTCGGAAACTAAATACATGTCGACACGAAAAATCTGGCGTGACAAGCACAATACACAACTTTAGATTACCGAAGGTAAGAGAAAGTTGTGTGCTGTGCGCCAGTCACACCTGATTTTTTTTGTTGTAAATGTTTGAACGAATAAATTTGTAAATTTAGTAGATAAATGCATAGTAGTTATCATTTACAGGGGAAATTTGTAAATTTTGTATTCCAAAACACACTAAAATTAAGATTTTTTTTTTTACAGTGTACAGTTCAAACTTAGATGCCATATATTAGTATAAATAATTATGAATTTCTTTATACAGTAGATTTGCTTATACTCTATTCCAAAAAATTTGATTTAATGAATGGCAAAAGGTTTTCTTTTGAAAAAATGTTACGCTGTTTTCTAAAAAAGAGCTCGGCGGACACTAAATAGGAAGGAAAACCACAGTTGCAAATTAGGAGGATTAAAAAAATAATAATAAATAAATCGAGTTTAAATGTAATCACTCTTTTATCAGAAAATGTAAACCTTGAACCTTGCCAAGCTGGTCACCAGTAAAAGAACATTGAACACACACACACACACCTGCCTCCCCTCCCCTTCCCCCTCCCCTCCCCTCCCCCCTACTCTCACTCTGTCATTTTTCTCTTTTTGTCACCATGTTATCTGAACACTAACGCCCTACAAGTCAACATTCAACTAAGCACATATTATAAATATAATATCCGTTTTACAAGAAAATATCCTTGAAATTTGGTAATTAGTCAAATTTAAAATAATAGTTACCTATTAGGCAAGTTTTATAGTTAATTTCTTCTTCTTCTTTCTCATCATAATTCAAACTTCCTTACATCATCTCACCTCTAAAAAAAAAACACATTAACTTATTCAAATAATAGATAAATTTTTATTTTTTAAATAAACTTAACCCTACTCCAAGGACTCTTTATAATTATTTATTTAAAACTCTTTAATTGAAAATTAGGCCAACAAGAGATAAAAACGAAAAAAAAAAAAAAATTAAAATTTTTAATAAATTCAAATGAAATTTTGACATTTTTTAAATTTATCAACCGTAGGCTCTAGTTAAAACATTATGTATAGTCCTATATGAAAATTAAAAAAAAAAATTAAATTAAAACACTAGATCATAAGTTTCAAAGATTTATTAAAAATTAATACTTTTAAATCTTTGAAACTTATGATCTAGTGTTTTTAATTTAATTTTTTTTTTTAATTTTCATTTATTAATAGACCTAATTGCATCTTGGGGGACCTCTCAACAACAAGCTACCCGAGCTAAGTCTGGTCTTGTCTTTTTTATCCCCCAAGCTGACATCAGGCTGTATGACTGGCCGGCTTCTTTATTATCTTTTAATAAAATTCAAAAATTTCTTAAATATTTATTTATAGCCTATTCTACAATTTTATAATATTATGCCCCTTTAGAGTTTACTACGACCACAAGTTACCTGAGCTAAAGACGTCATTTCTTCTCTTTAGAGAGAAATTAGTGCATTGTTCTTGCCCTAACGAGAGACTGCAACTAGAAGTTTAACATTTACAAACTTTGGTCATAACTAAAATAGAGATGCTGCAAAAATAGTGAGGTGTTCGTTGCATGTTCTGATTTTAATTTGACTCTGTTTGTAAGAATGAATGAAATTTTGAACAACTTTTAATTTTTTTTTTCTAATCCTCTCAGACAAGATGAAATTTACAAGTTTTTATTTTTTTATATTCTTCTCTTGCATTTTTCAAGGTATCCTCTTTCTCTCCTTTTTTTTTTTATTTGGTGCCTTTGTCATCTCATTCTTGTTTTCGAAAATCAAGCCGTTTAATTTTATTACCCCCTTTTTTTTGTATTCTAATTTAAAAAAAAAAAAAAAAAAAAAATTTGCTCGAAAATTCATTAAGAGAGAAGAGAGAACGAACGGTTCTTGAAGGTCGTCAAAAAGTTTAGAAAAAAAAAAAAATCCGAAACAGGATGTTCAGAAGAGTAAGCTTTAAGCTTAGGGCTCTCCTGTAATAAAATCACCTCACTCACACCACTCTGCTTAATTGAATTATGTAAATAACACATTTTTTGAAAGTTTAATTTAATAATTATAATAATATTGTCCTACACAAAAAGCAAATTGCTTTTCCAACTTTTCAAACAATTTATATAATTCACTAATGTCCGTCTGTCTGTCTCTTACGCTCTATTTCAATTTCGAAATTAAATTTTGCACTCTTAGAGATCACTGGCGTAAGCAAGATTTGCTTTAAAAAAAAAACCTAAAAAAATTTGGTAAAAAAGATTTCGGGGGGGGGGGGGGCTGAAGCCCCAAACCCCTCCCCCCAGGCCACATGCCTAAGCATAGGAAAAACGAAATTCAATTTTATTGTAATATAAACAAATAAAAAAAAAATTTACCTTTGCAAAAAATAAGTAATTTTTGTTTTTGTTTTAAATAAAATAAAATCGGAATAAATGGAGATTTAATTACTATCCAAAATAACTTTGCAGCCAGGAGATTAAATAAAACAATCTTTTATTTTTATTTGTCGACGTTTCGGTCGCCAATCATGACCTTCATCAAGGCAAATATTGTCATTTATACACCATCTTAGGCATTTTAATCTCTATTGCAATCATATACAATTTCTTTTTAATTTAATACTTGCTTACTCGGGATCTCTGATTTAATGATACACTGAACTCATATATGAATGATGGTGATTAATATCGTGATTGGCGAACGAAACGTCGGCGAATAAAAAATAAAATAAAATTGGCTACGCAAAGTTCCTGAATAAAAAAATTCTTGAAAATCAAGAATTTTACCCATTGGAAAGCATTTTTTTTTTTTTTAAACATTCACACTTTTTTCTCATTCACACTCACACTCACACACACATTCACACTGTCTTTTCGGCAACTCAGGCCATATAAGACATTTACGATAACCGTTATTGATTTAATATACATATATGGGGTCCAGGCATTTTTATTTAAGCCATTTGGTATCCAATTGGCTTAGATAAAATCATTGGACTGCCTGGGGTCCGAACCCGCGATGTTTGGTATACGAGGTTACCACACTAACCTCTACGCCAAGCCCCGAGGGCTTGGAAAGCATTGGATTCTATATCTCATTATGAAAAATTAAAGCTAATTAATTATTACCTAATTATTAAATCTCTCAAATTAAAAATAATAAAAATTCTATTATAATTAAATTTTCTTAATTTTTTTTTTATATTTATATTAAAAACATTAATAAATTAAATTTTGTCTGAAAAATTGCAGATGATTAAAGATCCCTAAATAAGCGTGAATCCCTCCAAAGGCGGGCAGTGCAGTTAGTAAAAAAATAAAATCTCTAAAAAACAAACATTTCCCAAATTTTATAATGAAAAATTATTTAAAAAAAAAATTTTAAAATCTAATCTAAAAATAGTTATTTAGGTCATAATAATATTTTTTTTTTGTTATATTATTAAATAAACCCTCCTCATAATTAATGAGTAATATAAAAAAATTTTAGGTCACCTCGAAATAAAACCGTGACCTTAATACATTTGAATGTCAATAAAACTAAAAATTATTTAGCGAATTGATAACGTTATTTTTTGTTTGAGGGTCATATTGGTTATTTATTAAAGAGTTTTTTTTTTTTTTTTTTTTTATTTTACTGATATCGTTTTGATGTCTTGCTTCCCTCTCGGCTAGTAAATTATCTGAAATAAAACGGAAATGTCTGATATCAAAAATAAAAGAGGGTCATGAAACAAAAGACTTGAGACTCTGTGACTAGTCATAATTAATAGACAAAAAAAAAATTGTTATTGATAATTTGCTAACTTTTTTTTTTAACAAAAAACACTTGTTATTATTGTATCCTGGTTTGTGATCTTAAAGCAAAACTGTTCGTATGTTTTTGCCGATAAGATAGCGTTAGGGGTCTTGAAAATTTAACCAAAAAAGCCCAACTATTACGAAAATACTATATTTATTGTTATGTATTTGTTTGATTTTCGATGATCTATTAATAACGAATAGTTTATTATTATATAACATTTATAATAGCATAAAAATATATAAATATAGGCCTATAAGTGATCTGATAATACCGGCTGTCAGACTAGCCTGCCATCTTTTGCAAGAGTGCTGAACTATTTGACCGTTAATTTTTAAATAAATACGAAAATTATTTTTCACTTTCTCACCACTTTATTTTAATTATTATAGGTTGAATTGAGGTGTATAGCTGATAATACGATTTATTTAAGGTTCAGGAAATCTCCAATGAGCAATGCAGCTTTACATTTAAATAAGAATTGAAAAAACAACTAGCTGCGTTGCTCATTGGAGATTTCCTGAACCTTAAATAAATATTATAGGTTTGATATTAATGGTTTTTAAATTTTTATATTTATAAAAAAATTACTATTTTCTTAATAAAGTTTTTTTCCCTAAAGATTCCCTACTGAATCCCCTTATTGTACCTGAAGAAGGCTTCAGAAAGAGTGACCGAAACGTTGTAATTTTTACATATAACAAATTTTTTATCCAATGGCGTCATTTCAACTTTTTCTTTTGGGAAAGAGGCAAACCTTTTTCTTGGGGGGGGGGGGGGGGGGGGGGGAACTTTTTTTTCTTAAAATTTACTTACAAATAGGTGCTCAAATTTGGTCAAAATATATATTTTGAAAGATTTTATGGTAAAATTAAAAAAAAAATCCCTTGGGAAGGGGAAGGGCAAGTGCCCGAAATGACGCACTGCTTTTATCAATGAAAATTACTATGAAAGCCTAAATAACAAAACAAGTAGTATAATTGAGTGGTGAAATTTAAAGATTTATATTTGGAATTCCTCTTGTATATTGATTTCTTAATCACACCACATTTTTTTTTTCTACCTAGAGCTTATCTTGGTTATTTATACTTCTATTAAATAGGATTAAAAATAAATAAATACTTTAGATATACTATTATAATCGATATATTGGCTTTAATCTATTAACCTACATATTGAGACTCTTGATTTATGTTTTAAGTTCGAGACTGAAATAATAAAATTTATGTATTGTATTACATTTCTAATAAATACGTATTATATATTTATAAAAAAAAAAATAGGTCTTTTGATAAACTAAAAAAAAAAAATGTGTTAATGATAATTTTAAATTTGCATTGAAGATAATAGAATTTTTTATGAAAAAATAACGAATCAGCATTCAGAGAGGATATCATAATTCTTGAATTAATTGTAAGCTTCAATTAAGATCAAGTTAAGAGACAGCATGAATGGAATCGGGTTCTTCTTCATCCCCCCTCCTCTATCCCCTCATCATGGTATGAATGAATGAATGAGAAGAAGAAGAAGAAGAGAAAGGATGAATGGATGGCTTTTGCTTGCTTGCATCTCTTCTTCTTTTCAACGTCTCGCCATTGCATTTCCTTTCGTCCGATTTTTTGTTTTTATGGGATTCAAATTGTCTCTCCGACCGAGAAAAAGTGAAAAAAAAAAAAAATACACGTGCCAAGCATTTTGAATGGACAATAATAACGGAATTGTGCTTCATTAGAAAATTGCAAAAAAACAAAATTAATTATTTCAAGACAAGAGTAGAATTTGATTAAACAAAAACCAAATCGATGGCTTTGTTTGTTTTGTTTTTGTATCAATATATAAAAAATAAAAATATATTTGTTCATTAATTATCAGAGATTGATTCAAGTAAATTTGCCAATGAATAAATGAATAAAATGCCCCTCAAACTGAAAGGGAGCTTCTTAAGAATCTGCCTTCCTGTGGAAAGGGTCAATTTCTAAGGGTGGAGATTTCATTCAACATATTTTAATTCTTAAATAAAGAATTACGACGCTACTATGAGGCTTCAATAAAAATAAAATGCCTGGTGCAGATAGGGCCTACATCTCTTAGATGTACCTGGCACATAATAGAGTTAAATATGTAAAGAATCTTGAATTTCTGCTGGATATCTGAACACTATTAAATAACGATGAAAAGTGACCTTAAAATGGATTTAGCAGCAAAGGAAATTAAATAAAAATCTTTTATGTAATTATTAATCTTTGACGTTTCGGTCGCTTTCAGAACCTTCAACAGGTTAAACTTTTGACCCGGTAGGCCTCGTTGATAAATTTTGTAAGAAGAAATTTTTAAAAATATTTATTTTAATTCAAATTTGCCGGGGGGCCTGGCAACGGAGAAGATCAACAGTCACCACAATCGTTGAGGTTAAGTGATGCCAAGCGCGGCGAAAGCTCGGGATTGGTGACCCCGAGCAATCAGCGTGTGGAACGCCCCCCCCCCCCGTCCGGTTGCCATCGATACAATGTATATTAAAATTTATATAAATAAATAACCCCTAAATGGCCTCTGTAGCCGAAAAAAAAAAAATTCAATTTTGAGGTAAAACTTTGAAATGACAATAGCTAGAAAAATAGAACGGATTTATTTATTTACAGTAGGTCCTACAATCTTGCTAATCCAGACTTGGACACTCCGGCATACCTGTGAAAAGCCACATCTTCGTGATATTGCAGCAAAAAAAGGGGCAATTTAAGAAAGCAAAGTGTTTATAGATTGTTTCAGGGAGATAAATATATTATTTTGCATTATATTAAATGTTTCGGGTAATCCGGCTTAGGGCAAATCCCGTTTAGGCCGGATTAGCAAGATTCTACTGTATTTATTTATTTATCAAATCATAGGTAATCTTATTTTTTTTAAATATTTATATTAAACATTAAAGCCAATTGGATAATTATGGGCAGGAGCAGCCAATAAATAGACTCTGTATGCAGATTCAATCACCGGAGACGTTTCGGTTGATTTTATTGATATAACATACTCACCAGGGAGACCGTCGTAAAATATTTTTGACCTGGAATATACATGTGTAACATTTTTATGACGAAACACAACAATGTATATGCCAAAGATAACATTGACTAACTCTGTGCATTTGTATTTCAATCTAAGGACTGAAGATGGTTCTTAAATAAAAGGAACCGAAACGTCTGCGGTGATTGAATTTGCATACAGCGTCTATTTATTGGCTGCTCCTGCCCATAATTATCCATCTACACATCTCACAGCCACTACTTCGAACATATTAAAGCCAATTGCCGTAACAGGGGGAGCAAAGTTTTTGGTTTAGGCGAGGGGGAGAGGCAGGCAGTGGCGCATTCAAGAATGGGAGCGCAATAGGAGTAAAATTATATTTTAGTTAGCATAATATTTATTTCTGTCCAAATTGGGATGAGCTGGACTCTGCTAACACCTCAGACAAAATGTGGAGCTTATGAAAAAAAAAAAAGATTTCGCAGAATGCCCATTACCCAAACGTCTTTTAATTAAATTTCTTCTTTAAATTATAAGATACACTTTTTATTATTATAGGTAAAATACAATTTGTTTCCCCCTCTAATTTAATTTTATAGCTCTTATATATTTTTATTTTCTCTCACGTGTATGCAATAAACAACCTTGAAAAAAAAAAGTATTAATACTAATAATTACCGACTCTTTTCTAGGTTAAGAGCTTCCGATAATCTGTCCCCGTTTTTTTTTTTTTAAATTTTAATAAATTTTGCCGATAATCCAAAGTATTTATAATATGCTATTTCTAATTTCAAGCTCGTTTTTTGTTGTTGCTTATTCATTTAAAATGAATGTGTTGTGACTAAATTACATGATTATTCATTTATTTATATATTTTTTTTTAAATGCTCTTCAATAATATTAATTAAAGATTTCCTTTAAGGTAAAGTAAGAGCAATTTTTTTATAGTGTATAGGAAAAGATGATTCATGAATTAATGATACAGGCAAACACGAAAAAAAAAACTTTTATTAGCTAATTTTCATTTAGTTGTTAATTTTTTAAATAAATGAGAAAAAAAAAAGAAAAATTATCAAAACTCTCACCTGGCAACTGATAGATCTGATTCTCTTAAAATCTTATTTGATTTGGATGAAATCTGAACATTTTAATGAAACAAATTTTCTAAGATGATGTTTCGGACACAAATCGTGATCATCTTCAAGATCTACTATCGGATATATTTATTAACGCATTTTTCTCAATTCAGTTGTTTACAATTAAAAAGTATTATTTAGCAGAAAAATTACTAAACTAACATTAATACATAAATACTCAATAGTCAATACTTTAAGAGTGTGTTTTATATAAACGAAAAATTTAAACCGTTGGCTCTAGTTGAAACATTATGATCGAATCAGGTAAAGAAAAGAATGGCAGCTAGATATTATTTCATTTATTAGGCCCTCTAAGCTGGCGTTTCGGTCTCGGTTAAGACCATCCTCAGTTTGCGCGCTGGCTGTCAATATAGGCATAAAATATTACAATATAGTATACAACGAAAAGTGGCTGTTATATAATTAGATTAAAGATTACAATATAGGTCTATATTGACAGCCAGCAAGCTCTGAGGATGGTCTTAACCGAGACCGAAACGTCAGTTTAGAGGGCCTATTAAATGAAATAATATCTAGCTGCCATTTTTTTTCTTTACATATTAATTCAAATACTGTTTGATTGAGAATTTTCTTAAATTGGAAAAAAAAAATTTTTCTTTTTACCTACAGAGAATTTATATGAAAAAAAAAGAAAAACATCTCGTAAAAAATTGTATGCATTTAAGACCGCTTTATAAGTCTATTTAAAAAAAATACAGCGTTCATTCAGAAACCTCGTTTGGAGGAAGGGAGCAGGGAGGCATTTGCTCTCCCCCCCTCCAAGGGCTCTGTATTTATTCTAAATAAAATATTATTTCAAAATATATCTACGGGTATATAAACTGTAAAAAATTAAATATATTTTAACAAAACATGTGTGTTTTTTTATTGATAAGGCCAAACATCCCATGGCCCCCGGGAATCGAACCCAGGATCTCCGCCTTTCCGGGGCATAGGCGTGCTATTTAGCTAAATATATTTTAGCCAAATTTGAGATACCTATTTGTAAGTTAATTTTAAGAAAAAAAAAGTTTGCCCTCCCTCCTAAGAAAAAGTTGAAATGATGTCACTGCTTTCATTGTTAGTAGACACTATTTCAAGCGAACGCAAAATATTTCCCAAAAAAACTTTCGTTTTTATTTATTTATTTATTTATTTATTTTTATTTATTTTTTTTTTTTTTGCTATATTTTATTGTAAATTTTCTGATTTTTTTTTTTAAGTATATCACTCTCTATTACTGAGGCCATTTATTATACCGTTGGCAACGGGGGACGTTCCACACGAGGCCACCTATCCAAGATTCCGTCTTGCTTGATATTGCTTCATTACCAACGATCTTGGTGGGCCCCAGTTAAAAAGGAAATTATTATTTTATTTTATTTTACAATTTTTGTATTAATAACGTCATCGATTTGAACAAAGGATGACCTAGACACAGACAAAGGGCGTCTCAATAACTTTCACCTTCAACCTGTCCTGTTTTTTTTATTCATTAATTTATGAATTCACACAAAAAAAATTTATTACCTATATATAGTAGCTCTAATGAACTTGAATTTAAAGCAAAATTATATAAAATTATCTTAATATAATTTTCATTTAATCAACACACACAAAAATAAAAAAAAACCTGAACAAGATTAAAACAGGTTTTTTTTTTTTGTTCATTTAGCAGTTAGTATTTTAATTAATTTATTAATTAGTAAAAATTTTCAGATTTGTAAATTATTAATGGACTGCTGATCATTTTTTTTTTTAATTCATAAAAATATATATATATTTTTTTTAACTTGTATCATAAAAGTTTTTAGTAAGAATCATTCAGATTTGTTTTAATTAAATGTTGTTGGAATTTGGAACCCAACCCTAATTTATTTATGAAATATTATTACGTGGATGGCGACTCGAGCTAAGGCTGGCTGGCCTATTCATAAATATTAAACGTCAGCTATTTTGGGTCAGTACTTAATATGCCGACCCAAAACACGGGATAATGATTTAAAAAAATATATAGTCTATAGACGAAATAAAATTTTGGAATTTAAATAAAAATACTCGGGTCCCTAAATCCCCAAATGGGGAGGCTCAAAAAATTTCTAAAGGTTCAGAATATTACCAATTAGAAAGCATTGGGTTCTATCTCGAGTTATGATAAATTAAAGCCAATTAATTTTAATAATTAAATCTTTCAAATGACAAATTATAAAAATTGTTATATAATTAAATTTTCCTTTTTTTTTTCATTGTAAAATCAAGTGGGTGGGGATGGGACTGAGATTTGATGAATAGGACCTATCAGTGGTGCCAACTTGCCGGCTTTAAATTGGATCTCCTGCTTTATACCTAAATCTCTCGCTTTTTTTTTTTTGAAATTTCATAATAAATTCATTCGGAGAAAAATTATTAAAAATTAAAAATCAAACGTGGTGGAGTCATGAAACACCCGCCAAGGACGAAGCTCCTAACGCCTTTTCTTCAACTCCGAGATAGAAAAAGATTCGGCTAGCCGTGCCTACCTCCGTCGGCGCTTGAGCTCTGTAACTCTTTTTTGTTACGTCATTCACCCCGCCTAAAAGAACTCTAACGAGATTCGAATACTAAAAAAAAAAGGTTGACTGAGATTCGTATAGAAAAAAATGAGTAACGCGTGTAAAATTTACTAAAAAAAAAAAAATTAAGTAAGTATAGAAAATTTATCTGACTTTTTCCATTGGAATCTCCGGCTTTTCTTGGTTTTTGATTGGCAGCACTGTTCGGCATCTTTTAAGGGAGTAATGAGGCGAAGCCCGCGCCTGGATAGCCTTCGGCGAGCTGCGCGGCTAGTTTTACAATTAAATACTCCGAAGCAAAAAAAAATTAATAATTATTATTTGTTTGTGAAATAACAAAAATTTATTACTTCTCCAAGTCAAAGAATAAAATAGTTCATACCTGTCAAAGAATATCAAATTAATATCTCTATATTCTCTTTGTTCATTGAAAGAAAATAAAAATTGTTTCCTCAACACAAGTCCATAAAATCCTCTTGGATGAATTTCTTTTAAAGAACCTTCAACGTCATCATCAAAATATATTAAGACTCAAAAAAATGAATTTATTTAAAGCCATTTTCTGAATTAATTGGAATCCGTCGTTAACGGGAACCGAACCCCTGACCCCTAGCACAAAAGGGGGGAAAAAAAAGAAGAGATGGGTCCAGCGACCTCGGAAACGCACGAAAAAGTGCATGCAAGGTCATCTGAAAGAGAATTAAGAAAAAAAAAAAAAGAATCTCATCTGATCGCGCATCATCACGCAAGCATTTTTAGCTACAGTTAAGAATTTGAAAGAAATTCGCCTAAGGGATCGGAGACAGCAGCCAGCCTATGCTAACCCTTTTTTTTCTCCTTTGCTCCCTTCCCTCATTTAATTGGCAGCATATGGCCTCACCGGCTTCAAACCCCTTCAAGGTGTTTACAATTAGCGAGTGAAAACTCAATTAACTTGCTCTTAAAACTTAAATAAAAGTTTTTTTTTTTTCAAAATGAAACCTGAAAAATAGTTATTTCGGTTCAAATACAAGCAAAGGCAAACTCTTTATCCCCTTTATGCCAATGACCTTGGGGAAATCCCAAAAACCCTAAAAGCCTTAAAAATAACAGACCTACCTGCTGCCTTAAAAAAAAATTCATTTTTAGCCTCTTTTCAATTCTATTTTTCTTTATAATAAAAGACAAAAATCTTTTAGTAGATTTGAAAAATTTGAATTAAAAATAGACAATGAAGTTTTTTTTTTTCCTATTGCACTTGTCAGATTTTTATTTAATTGGTGAGCTGTATACAAACATCTTTAATCTTACCGCTGAGTTCTAAAATTATGGAACTTTTTAGCTATTTTCGCAGCTCTCTGAGGACCGATTCACTCTCCGTTTTTAATCCTTTTTCCATTGATAGGTTCCAGAGATATAAACAACACAGAGGCATTTTTAATTTTTTTTTTTTTTTTTGGGGGGAGGGGTTGGAAAAAACCGGAAAATTTTGAATACCGGTTTTTCGGTTTTTTACAAAGCAGAAAAGCGGTAAACCGGTTTTTATTTTCAACATCTGAATCTATTTCAAACGCATCATTTTTGGAAGCAAAAAATACATAAATATTTTTCGCATTTTGTACAAGTAACCTATAACGTGAAAAGTCACTTATCATTGGAAACATCAATAAATGTAGACAAAATTATTTTATTTTTTTTTTATTTCATATTTTTATAACTTATAAATGTAATTAATTTGGGGTTTAATTATTATCAATTGTTATATTTCATAACTTATATCTAGAGAAATAATGATAGTTTATAGTTTATTATATGAAAGTTTAGTTTACGTTAATTAAGGGGAAAGGGGGAAAACAAGAATTGACTCATCTGTAGTTGATGATGGTTGCTTGGAGTCGCAGCCTCCAGTTGGTCCAGGAAGAACTCGTACTGGCTCTTTCCAAGGGCCCATGGCCACTGGTAGTCGAATTGGGAGCAACCAGGATTCATTTGAGATGCATAGCCTCATCCTCTGGATAATGGTCCAGGGAGAGGATTGAGGCGAGTTACCCCACTATCAGGGTGCTTGGGGGAGGCATAGCCTCATAAGAAACTTTCATATAATCTAGGAAAACAAGGCCTATTTTGGGAGGCGATGTGGTTGCCTTGAAGGCTGGTAGACAATTAATTAATTATTTATTTTATATCTAATTAATTAATAATAATTGGATATTATAAAAATAAAATTAAATAATAGAAATTTTTCAACTAATTAGGATTGTTGACGTGATTAAATAATTTTAAATAAATTAGACTTATTTATATAAAAAAATTAAATTAAAATTAAATAATTTCATAATAATAAAAATTCAATATTCGAGACCTTATTAAGATATTTAGGTCCAGAGTCAATAGAGGAAGGGATTGGCCAGGAAACGAGCTCATAGGGCTTTGACCATTATAAACCTTTTAACTAAACACATGCCTTTATATGATATTAAAATTATTATTAAATCTTTCAACAAATACATTGTTAATGTTTGTTGAGATTATCTAATAATGTCAACCGACTATTTTGTCATTACCATCTATATAACATTTGACACTTATACTGTCCCGAGGAAGAGCGTGACGGGGGCTCGAAACGTCGACAGAATTAATTGATTTTTTTATTTTCCTTGGCTGACTCCTTTACACGCAACTTTAGTTAATACTCACAGCCAGTATAATAATAAATATTTCTCTATACATTTCCTATGGGAGAAATCGTAACTTTAGGGATTAATAACTCAAAAAATTGTCGGAATTTCGGGACCTGAGTATTTTTCCTAGACTCGCTATAAGGTCTTCTATAAAACTGCAAAATTTCGTTATTTCAACGGAAAGTTGGTCAAACAGAGCGAAACAGACGGACGGACAGACAGACACTCCGCTATTATTATATTAAGATTATTTAAGTATTGGAAGAAAGGGGAAATAATTTATAATTTTTTAAATTTGTTTAAGGTCTTTTTCGGCATCTAAGGCCATTTAGACCCCATTCCTATTTATTTCAAATGATTGATAGCCAATTCAAATGAAATAAATTTTTCTCGCTTGGGACGGGAAGCGAACCCGAAACCCCAAGCGACGTCTTCTCTCTGACCCAAGGGTCACGGGCTAATTTATAATTTGAATACAAGTAGTATTGAAGAAAAAATTAAAAAAAAAACCGAATTCGATTTTTCGGGAAAAACTCGGTTTCTCGGTTTCGGTTTCCACCGGAATCCAAACCCTAGTCATGATACTTTCTCCTACAAAAAATAAAATTCTGACATTTTGTTAATTTCTAATATATTTATTAATTTTTTGTTCAAAATACAGGACATACCGATATCATAGGCATCTAGTATTTTTTTTAAATTTATTAATACGAAATATGGCTAGTATGATTTCCCTGAACATTTATTTCATCATCATTGACTCTGCTGCCAATTCATCTTTAATGAACTGACCTTGGCCATGTTCCTCAGGTTATATATAGCAATTTAAAAAATAATTTGGCATCAACTGACAAGGGCCAGAACCTAAGGGGGAAAAAAACGAATTCCATAGACAGGTATTGGGTTCATTCCTTGAAGGAGTTTTTTGGTTCCGCCTGGCTGCCAGTTTCTAGAAAAATGAACAATAAAAAAAAAAACCTCATTTTGAATTAAATATTTAAAAATCATTTTTATTTAATGAGTTGAGATTTTCTTCAAGTTCCAATGCTGCGAATATAACAAATAATTGGATGATGTTATGCACGAAGGAACCAAGCGCCATTATCCTAAATCTGAGATAAGGGACCATCCATTAATTACGTCACACCTAAAAGGGGGCGAGGGTAACACCAGAATGTGACATTATGTGACAAGGGGCAGGGGGGTGAAAAACCTTGTGACGTCACATTTCAAAATTCGAGATGCCCAAACGCGAAATTTATAGGTGAACAAAAAAATTTTTAAAAGAATTTGTTGGTTGAATGACTGTAGGTATTCAATTTGGAAGAGGGACCAGGGAGCTTCCTGGTGAATAGCAGCCAGGGTAAATAAAAATTTTTATACTTTGTTGCCGACGTTTCGGGCGCTAGTCGCACCCATCCTCAGGGCAAGCAAATTGTCAAAATATAACTGGTACTATATTTTGACAATTTGCTTGCCCTGAGGATAGGTGCGACTAGCTCCCGAAACGTCGGCAACAAAGTATAAAATTTTTTATTTACCCTGGCTGCTGTTCACCAGGAGGCTCCTGGTCCCTCTTCCAAAAAATTTTTAATATTTACGAACGCAATCTATATTTTTTATTACTTTAGCACTCTCGCTATGAGATTATTTATTATTATTATAATTAGCATAGTTAGATGTCTATTATTGATAAAATTGGAAAATGTGTGACGTCACATCAGGGAGGAGGGATTTTTAAAAATGTAACAACCTGTAACAAAAGGACGGGAGGAGGGGTTAAAAAGTCTTGAAATTCGTGTGACGTAATTTATGGATGGCACCTAAAGGGCATTTCATTTGCTCAATTGTAAACAAAACTTTTTTTCTTGTTTTATACAAAAAAAAAGTGCACAGAGTGATTTAAATAAATAGTTAGATCTTCTTTTCCCCTACAAGATGGTGGTCTTGACTCAATTTCGATCATAATGTCGCTTGGTTCCTTTATGCATAACATCGTCCAATTATAGAATATAAAAATTATTATTTTTTCGGTGACAAAATGACGCCAATCAAATTTGATTGCAGACGAGTCGCGACATAACTGAATCAATAATATTTTATTCACACACACACACACACACACACACACACACACAAATTGATTTCGTTAATAATCTGATTATTGATTCACTTTTGATTATAAAAACAAATGAATTCGTTAATTTTAATTACAAATTTTTTTTTTTTAATCCTCATACGTTCTTCTTTTTCTAAATAATATAATAATATAAAATACAGTATTGGTGATGAACTGTCCTCTTAATTACCTCCTTCTTCTTATGAGGATTGCATTCTGTGGGAAAAAAAATCCCCCATCCAATGTGTCGCCAAACAAATGCACATCTACTTAAAAAAAAAAGAGGCAGACAGACAGACAGACAAACTGACTGACCCTTCATTCATATGTACACTGTAAAAAAAAATATGAATTTTCAATCATTTTCCATATACTTTCGTGGTTGAATATTAATATGCCAAGGATATGAATTAAAATTAATATAAAAGTTTATGAACAAATTACCAACTTTTAAACTTATCTTTTTCTTTGTGTGCCGCCAAATTTTGAAATCGTTAAAAGTGCACCGCGACAAGTTGAGAATCACTGGTCTAAACGTTCTCAAATAACTCGACTACCTCAAGGAATTTTTATTAATATTATTTTATAATTATTTTAAGGAAACTTGAAATTATTCTTTTAAAATTTATTTCACAAATCTAAATTTATTAAATTCTGGTTTGAAATTCGCGCTCTAAACTATTTAAATATTTATGAAGTATATTACAATCATACTAATTAAATAATTTTTATAAAGTAATTCAACTAAATAGCTATAAAAATAAAAATAAAAATTAACAATTTTTACCAAAATAATTAATTTTAAAATATACAAGACATTTGTTAGGTTGGCAACAAATTGAACTTTCTCAATATATTCATAAACAGTTTATGAAACAGAGTTCCTATACTTGTATAGGAAGTTTTTTGGAAGTTTTTTTAACAGTGTAGCAATCTCATTTAAGAGAGAGAAAAAAAAAAACATTCAACATAAATTAATGTCATTTTTTTTTTTTTTTTTTTTTCAACTACTAACTTTATTTAATTATTCATCTTGAGATTAGCAATTCATTTTTGTCAAGTATAATAATTATATGTATTTAATGCAAATCAATTGCAAAAACACTGGCGGATCCTAGAGAGCGAAATGCTGCGTGGCGCCCCTTATAATGAGACTTGATAAGTAAAATACCTGATTTTTTTTTAAACCTTAATCAGGTCTATTCTCTAAAAACAGACTTTAAAATTAAAAAAAAACAAATGGGTGTTAAAAAGTAATGTAAGCGTTAAAAAATGCTATTCAAAATCACTTCCTTGACTCAAATAGCTATTCTGTAAACAAAAATTTATAAGCCAAAGCGTTAACATTTAGTAAATAGTGTTAAAAATTAATGTCATGTCTAGGGGGTGGCTTTAATATTTTAACGCCGTGTTTATGGCGCCCTTAATCTAAAAGATAAGGTTATGATTTTGATAGCTTTAAAATAAAAGCAATATGTTAACGTCGCCGTTAAAACTTTGTTATAGAGAATAGCAATTTTTTTAACGCTGATTGTTTTTACATTACTTTTTAACACCCATTTGTTTATTTTAAATTTTAACGTCAAAGATTCTCTTTATTTGCTGCACCTGTACTTGCTCTTTTCCATTCCTTAACATCAACAGCAACTTTTCTTCATATTATTTCATTATTTTTATAAAAGAAATTGAAAATCTTTATTGGAAATTTTCTAGATTATTATTATTATTATTATTTTTTTTTTTTTTTTTTTTTTTTTTAAACATTCACACTTTTTTCTCATTCACACTCACACTCACACACACATTCATACAGTCTTTTCGGCAACTGAGGCCATATAGGACTTTTTACGATAACCGTTGTAATATATATTATCTATTAGGGGTCCAGGCATTCTTATTTAAGCCATTTGGTATCCAAATGGCTTAAATAAAATCATCGGACTGCCTGGGGTCCGAACCCGCAACGTTTGGTATATGAGGTTAGCACGCTAACCTCTACGCCATGCCCCGAGGGCAATTTTCTAGATTAGAACCATGAAAGTTTCTATTAAAAAAGATGTAATATTTTTTTAAAAACAATGAAATAATCACAAGTAGAAAACGCATTGGTGGGACTTAATATTGACCCTTACTGTAGATACCTACATTGAATAATGTACGTCATATTACCAGTGGCGTAACGTACGCCCCCGCAGACCCCGCAATGCGAGGGGCCCCGGACATTGGGGGGCCCACGGGCCGGGCCGGGCTAAAAAACTGTATCTCCTCAGGGCTCCGGTAAAAACAGAAAAATTTATATTAAAAAAAAAATTAATGAAAATTTGTCTTTGAGTGGGCCCGGGCCCTCAGGGTTCAGGGATATACTGTAATTGAAAAATATTTTTTGAAAGGTCTAATAATGGGGCCCGAAATAAAGGTTTGCGGGGGGGCCCAGCTAAAAAACGTTACGCTACTGCATATTACATACATACACTTAGAAATGAATCTTCATAATTTTGGCAGCCTAAAATATGCTTATTAGGCCATTCTAATCTAAATTCATTTTCAATTGATAAAATTGCAAGGTTGTTGAGTCTTTCTTGTAAAAGGGTAGAACTTAGGTAGGTTTTGGTTAGTTTTAATTTTGAAAAACTTCGTACTTTTCGGCACCTTCAGAAAACCGCAAGCCTTTCGCCGGCCCTGGTATTTCTCGCCTAAAAATTCACCCCTTCCACGGTCAAAAATAATGATCAGAATCACATGCTTATTAATGTCACCAAGTAATGTCATTATTGGCCCCTAAGATTTGTGAATTTCTAGGACAGAAATAACTTTAGTGAGTAACGAACAAAACATTAACAAGTTAGATCAGGGCGTTCACTTTATAAATTTATTTCGATTAATGAACGCCTCAGGGACAAGTGTACGTGGTATGAATCATTCCCCAACATAAACTTTTTGATTTTTAAAAATTCACCCTGGAGAAAAAAATACCCTGCCATTTTTTTGTTTTTCAATAGCACTATTTTATTTATTTATTTTTTATAGTAGCTAGGTTAGGCTCTTGAGACGGTCTGTCCTTGGCAGGCGGGCAATTTCTGAAGGCAGCAATCCGTGACAGGCACACAAGAAAAGACGTTCGTCTCCCCTCCCCCCCTTCCCTCTTCGTCTCCTCTACTTGTTGGAATAGAGACACTCTGGCTAAAATAAAATTGAAAAAAAAAAATGCGGATTATAATTCAATAATAATAAAAAGACAGGTGGATGAAGAAATTCAATTTTGATTATTAAATGGGGGGGGGGGCGGGCTCTATCTTTTTTAAAATGTCGGAATCTTTTGATCTTGTATTAATTTTGATTTGTTTTCTTTCTTTTTCAGATATCCCGACACAGGTGCCTCCACTTACGCCAGGCACCAACAAAAAGATGACGGAGGCGCTCAAAGCGTCCTTCGCATCTTGGGAAAAAGAACAATACAAGCTCAATATTGTTAAAGGTAAGAAGAACGACTTATTATTTTTTTTTTTTTTAATAACCGCTCGATTAACCCCAAGGGAGAGGTTTATGATCTTTGAGTGGACTTGTATCATAATAAATACAATCAACCTGATTGATGTTTGACCCCATTAAGAAGAGCCCACGGACAATTACGAGCCGCCCGCTACACTTTGCTTCAATTGCTCTCTCTCTCTCTCTCTGTCCATTTGTGTGTTTGTCATCATCAGTGGAAATAGTCTTCTTTCTCACTCTCTTGGACTATTTATTCCCCAATCGTTATCTATAAACTCCTAAGCTGTTCATTATAAAAAAATAATTTTGAATAAAACTTAAAAAATCTGGTCTGGCTGGTCGCACGCAAGGGAAAATGATCCGCGGGGCGGCAAAATTTCCGTGCCTCTAAAAAAAAAAAAAAACTGTAAAATGATTTTCACGGGCGGGAAAAAAATTTTTTGGAAGAAAAATTTTTAAGTTCAAGCCCCTCTCCCCCCGAAAAAAAATTCTATATACGCCGCTGCTATACATTATATTATGTTTATTTAGAAAAGTAAAAAATAGCATCCTGTCCTTTTTATTGAAAAAAAGTTTCTAAATACCGAAAAAATTAAAAAATCTCGACATCGAATTTTTTACATGATCGCAATACTTTCTAGATATATTTAATATATAGAGTAAAATAATTTTTTTCATAAAATCTCACTATTGTTAAGGTAAATTTTTTTATATGTTCTTATGCCAAAATTGAATTTTGTTTCTCCTCTGCTCAGGCACTTTTATTAAAGAGATAAAAAAAATGTAAAATTAATAAATGGGGTTTTCCCCCCCCCCGGGGGGGGGGGTGGGGGGGAGTAGTTTTTCCTTTTGAAAAGTTTTTTTCCGCCCGGGGGTGTTTCTTGATATAAAATTTCAACCTCATAGCTCAATTCCTTCATGCTTAAAATTGAACACAGCCACACACACACACACACACACCCACAGACAGACCATGTCGCGAAAACCACTTTTTTGGAATCAGGGGACCTCAAAACGTGGAGATCCCTCAAAATCTCGACATCGAATTTTTGACATGAATCCAATACTTTCTCTATACATATATATATATATGTATATTAACATATACATATAGGTAAGAGAAAGTAAAAAAAAAGGGATTAAAAAAAAAGTGCAAAATTAACCTTTGCATTGATTTTATTCCCCTTATGACGTAGTTAATAGAGAAATTGAAGGGTTGTTGATTCATTAACTAATATAAATTGAAATTCAATTAAATAAGGGAATGTTAAAAGGAAACCCTTCCACTACATGAACCATATAATACACACATACACAATTACAAAAACATTTACGCGTCTTTGTCCAATTTTCAATCAAAATTAACAACAACAACAAGTTAATTATAAAAAAAAAAAAAAAAATATCATGAGAAAACATTTTAATTGCGAATTGTTTCTCTGTCTAGACAGTTTTCGGTTGAATACAACAAGATTTAAATAATAAACGTCTTCACATCTTAAGTGAAATTATATAATTTTCCATGTCTTTTGTTGTTGCATGTTGTGTGTGTGTGTGTGTGTGTGAATCAAGTTCACACTTCAAGTTCAAGATCAAATGTATTTTAATTTTTTTTTTTTATTTCATAAAGAAATGAATTAAAATTTCCCTCTATATCTATTAATAATGGTAAAATTTCGAACGTAACAATGGAAAGTATAAACTGCAAATTATTGTACAATTTCGTTATTTAATATAACCAAATCTCACAATATTTATCTTTTCTTTATTTTATTATTTTTATTTATTTAATTTATTGTACTGATAGCAACTCGGGTTCACCGTGTGTGACATTGGTGACTGTGCTCTTCTCTCTTACCGCGGCCCTGACGTCACAAATATTCCTTAATTTACAAGCAGTAATGTATAAATAAGGCAGTCGAAAGCAAATAAAAATTTTCTTCTTTTTCAGCTTTCTTTAATACCAATGTCAACGTTTCGGCCTTCATCAGGACATGTTCTAGGTTTGTTTCGAGCTCTTAGAGCTCTTGGCATATTGTAGGCAGAGTTGGTAAGTTTTATCCCGCCGAGTTTATACATGGATAAAACTAGGCCGATGTAAAAAAAAACCAACTCTCTGAAAAAAAAAGAGGTTAAAAGATAAATTAACTTTATTTGAATTTCTTTTCTCGTTGCGAGTTTTATACATCCGCCATAGTTTTATACGTGATTTTTGTATAAAACTACAAAATCATGTATAAAAATGTAGGTGCGAACATTCGTAGGTTAACGTGACTTCGGGCTCGAGTGTCGAATGTTCATACCTACATATTGCCAAGAGCCGAGGCAAACATAGCATATGTCCTGATGAAGGCCGAAACGTCGACATTGGTATTAAATAACGAAGAAAAAAAAAGAAGAATATTTTTTCTTTATTTGCTTTACGGCTGCCTTATTCTTTATTCTTTTATATTTCTTCTTCTTCTATCTTGGCCTTATCCCTATGTGGGGTCGGCAAAATTAATTTATATGAGATCGAGAAAAAAAAAAGCAAGCCGACGCTTGACATGGCTGGCATGGAGGAAAGGAAGAAATGCCAGCCTTAGCTCGGGTAACTCGTGGTCACCGTACTCACTAGAAGTGACAGACCTTGATTTATATTTCATCTTTCTAATAATAATTTAGTAGGGAGATAAGATTTAAATAAAACTCAAATATTCAGGATAAATGAAATTAAGTTTGCTGGGAGGATTCAAATAAAGAAATTTTGACAAATTAATTTTTTCAAACAATTTATCAGTTGGACGATGTTATGCATGTAGGAACCAAACTCTATTATGATCGAAATTGAGATAAGACCACCATATTGTAGGAAAAAGAAGATCTACCTCTTTAATTAAATCACAACAATATTACTCTGTGCACTTTTTTGTATAAAACAAAGAAAAACAAGTTTTGTTGGCAATTGTGCAAATAAATTTATCTCAGATTTCGGTTATGGGTCGGCCTTCGTCCAGTTCAGTGCTCTCTTAAAACGAATTAGTAGAATTTTTACTTATTCAAATAGTAGGTAAGAAAATTACATCAAATTTAGTCATTTTGAGTAGAATCTACTAATATATTTAGTAAGTTTATTGGTTACTTTTAGATTAGTTATTTTTTACTAATTCAAAAAGTAGTTCATTCAATTCCCGCTGTCTGAGAAGCCAACATGGCCGACCAGCTGTTTGATAGGTTCCTTAATAAAGACATTTTTGGCAATATAAGGCTTTATTTAAGTAATAATAATACAAATAAATAATAATATTGAGATAACTTGTATTTTTTGTTAAAAATTGCAGGAAATATATGTTAAGTCAAAACAAATAGATTCCAAATTTTTTTAAATTAATAAAATATTATTTTTTAAATAGTCAATTAAGAAATATTTTTACTTAAAATTTAGTAAATATATTTCTTGATATAACGATAATTAGTTTTATTAAGTTTTTTTAAAAATAAATTGCTGGGAAGGAATATAGTATCATTCAAGTAAAAAACATTGTTAACACCAGCGACATACTTATATACCAAATAACAGAGAAGTAAGAGTAAGTCAAGTTTAAGTGGGTTCGGCTAGAACTCGAGTCAGTAAACACAAGTTAGGTCCTGGTGTGATCGCACCTTATTTCATATGTTTACTTTTTTTTGGTCATTATTTTTTTTAAAATTCACTTTTTCAATTAGTAAGTAATAATTTTTACTAATTGAAAAAGTGGATATCCACTATTTACGGGTGGTCTACTTTGCACATTTTAAAAAAGTGACTATTCACTATGAATTAGTAGTTTTTTACTAATTCGTTTTTAGAGAGTGCTATTTCTACAAAAATCACAATTATTTAGATGAAATTTAAACATCTGGTCTGTTTATTAAATTATTTTAGATAATATGAATCTATATTTCATCAAAATATATATATAGGCCTATAACAAAAAAAAAAAAAAAAAGAATGTTTGTTCTTTTCTGAACTAGATAGATACAAGAGGCATCTTCTTTGTGCTGTAGGGGAGCAGGAGCAACAGTTGGTTGACGGACGAAGGGACGCAAGGCTGGGGAGGGGATGGGATGGGACCAAACCCTCTGCTTGTGACCATTTCTAGGGCAAGCATCCCCCATTCAAAAAAACAGCTGACTGATAACTAGAGCAGTCAATTTTGCAATTGGAATATTTGTTTAATCAGAGTGTATATCCCCCATCCCTCACTGATGATGAAAACCAAAAAAAAACTCTGGTGGTGTGGAAAAACCCATATAACTAACCATTAGAAAAAACGTTGACATGAATTAACTCGTTTAATTTTTGTTAACGAATTATCTCTTGTTAATAGTTTCAAATTAAATATAATTGCTATTATAAAAATGAAAACTGGTTTAATCTATTGTTATACAATACTTAAATAACAACAGCAACAACAACAAAAAATGAGGGCCTTTTTATCTTGAGATTATGATCTGCTGCTGGCATGACTGGCTGGCTGGCCTAAGACAACTAATTTATTTTAAGACACTTCAATGTCGAAAGAGATCTTTTTAAATTTAGAGTATTTCTAAACGTACTTTAAAAAAAAAAAAAACTAGACTATTATAAGGAATTTTTCAATGCGGTTTTTTTTTAAATGAATTAAATTCATAAGAGATTATTGGGACATCGAGCTATAATTTGTTTAATGACTGAATTACATTTTTTTTGTTATCAAGCAAATACAAAAAAACAATCTGTCCCAATAATCTTTAATTTTTTTTTAAATTTAAAAATGAATTTATTGTTATTATTAATCACATATTAATTAAGAAATTTTTAAAATAAGCTTAGATGAATTATTTAAAAACCAACTGTCAAATTAGTTCAGCATTCTTGCAATAGATGGCAGGCTAGTCTAACAGCTGATCCACTAATAGCCTATATCTGGCCTATATTTATATATTTTTATGCTTTTATAAAAGATACATAATATATAATAATATTTATAAAGTATTTATTGTTAAAAGATCAATCAAAATCAACCAAATGCATTAAATATTATTAGCTACCATTCTGACATCTCTTGGCAAATTTTTGAATTACTTGATTTTTTGGGCATACTTTTAATGACACACAACGCCATCTTAGCGGGAAAAACATGCGTAACACCTTCGCTCCTGCCCCGCCTTAAATTTTAAATGTTAATAAATAAATAAACAATCAGAGAATTTACACATTTCAATACATAATGGAAAATTATTTATTCATTCCTGGGAAAAATTTATGAATGAGAAAATTTTCAAGGTCAAGTTTATGGTATTATATATAGAAAGAACAAAAATTTTATTCTTTATCAAAAAAAAAATACCAGAAAAAAAACCTTTAGGTAAATAAATAATTAAATAAAATAAATGAATGAAATTTAATCTGATTTGAAGGCTTGGCTGACCATTCGACCATGAATGTCTTCGAAAAAAAAATGAGACAAGAGAGATATTTACAAATGACTGAATTCCTAATCGTTCTCAATCATGAAATTCAATCTTTATTTTTCCACTTTTACATCCAAATTTCAAGATGATCTTCTATTTCAGAGGTAATTTAATTAAAAAAAAAAAAAAAAAAATTATAAGACTAAAACGTAAATTATATAAGCTTATAAAAATGGTTCCAAAAATGTGTGTGGGTGTTCCTACACATTTTATATTCCCAAGGGAAAGAGAGGAAAAGTTTTGACAACTTCATTTTTAAGGTGCGCGTCTCAAAAAACCGTTATTAGCAGATTCAGAAGCTGGTTACTCTAGGCGGCGAGAGATGGCGTTAGTTCTGCCCATAGGGAAACAAGCATTTTTTTTTTTAACACTCACACTAGGGTGTCCCTTATTTTTCAAAGTATTTATTTTGGAACGCATAGGGCCTAGTTTTTTTCATTTGCCCCTAAAATACTCACAAATAAAATTTTAGCATATTTGGGGCACTGCAACCCGTGCCGACTAGCTCCGAAACATGGCCATACAAGCTGTGCGGATAGAGTTGCGCGCCCTCGCTCTATTTGTCAGTTGTACTCTGTTTGTTTGGTAATTCAGCAATTTTTTATTAAACATAAGGTAATATTTCCAAATGTTTGGGAGGCTTATTGGCACTCCTTCTTCAGTGGATTTATAATATAACGAAAAAGAGGGACATTCGTGAGAAGAGAGTGGTGAGTTAAAAAGAATGTTTCAAAAATAATTTTTTATATGCCTCATGATGTCTTGCTGTCGTCGCCGAAATATCGCTTTTAATGAAATATAGAAAAAAACTAGCGACGGTAGGGTTGCCTTCGGCAAACCAACCTCCGCTAGGCCCTGACGGGCGGCGTCTCGGGATATGACTAATAGGGTGGAGCGAAATTTTTTTTTTTTTTTTTTCGAATTTCAAAACGGGCTACCCTGGAAAAGTTGTTCCATAATGTGACTATTTACCCCCTATTTTTATTTCTTAATACGAGCATATCTTGAGGTGCCCCAAGAGGCTCAAAGTTTAAAAAAAAAATAATTATGATCTTCCACTATTAAATATAAATATTAGTGCCAAAATACTTAATTAGTGTTGATTTATAATTAATAAATAACCTGGAACCAATAACCGAGTGTTTTATTTTCATATTTTAATTTTCAAAATATTTCAACTAGAGCCTACGGTAGAAACTTTATCCAAAATACAGGTTTAGGATCCGAATTTCAAAAAACCCTGAAAACCTTTTCGAGATATTTATTTAAAGAAACTTTTAGCGAAGAGAGCTAATTGATATCTCATCTCGTTTAAACGTAATTAAAGAAAGTCAAAAATTTAATTAAAAAATGCATTTTTTTCTAAAATGGCGATTTTGGGCCCTTAAGGTCCGAATTTCAAAAAACCCCTAAAGGCCTTTTGAGGTGTTCATTTAAGGAAGAATGTACCGAAGGAATTAATTTGATATCTCATCTCGTTTAAACGTAATTAAAGAAAGTCAAAAATTTAATTAAAAAATGCATTTTTTTCCAAAATGGCGATTTTGGGCCCTTAAGGTCCGAATTTCAAAAAACCCCTAAAGGCCTTTTGAGGTGTTCATTTAAGGAAGAATGTACCGAAGGAATTAATTTGATATCTCATCTCGTTTAAACGTAATTAAAGAAAGTCAAAAATTTAATTAAAAAATGCATTTTTTTCTAAAATGGCGATTTTGGGCCCTTAAGGTCCGAATTTCAAAAAACCCCTAAAGGCCTTTTGAGGTGTTCATTTAAGGAAGAATGTACCGAAGGAATTAATTTGATATCTCATCTCGTTTAAACGTAATTAAAGAAAGTCAAAAATTTAATTAAAAAATGCATTTTTTCCTAAAATGGCGATTTTGGGCCCTTAAGGTCCGAATTTCAAAAAACCCCTAAAGGCCTTTTGAGGTGTTCATTTAAGGAAGAATGTACCGAAGGAATTAATTTGATATCTTATCTCGTTTAAACGTAATTAAAGAAAGTCAAAAATTTAATTAAAAAATGCATTTTTTTCCAAAATGGCGATTTTGGGCCCTTAAGGTCCGAATTTCAAAAAACCCCTAAAGGCCTTTTGAGGTGTTCATTTAAGGAAGAATGTACCGAAGGAATTAATTTGATATCTCATCTCGTTTAAACGTAATTAAAGAAAGTCAAAAATTTAATTAAAAAATGCATTTTTTTCCAAAATGGCGATTTTGGGCCCTTAAGGTCCGAATTTCAAAAAACCCCTAAAGGCCTTTTGAGGTGTTCATTTAAGGAAGAATGTACCGAAGGAATTAATTTGATATCTCATCTCGTTTAAACGTAATTAAAGAAAGTCAAAAATTTAATTAAAAAATGCATTTTTTTCCAAAATGGCGATTTTGGGCCCTTAAGGTCCGAATTTCAAAAAACCCCTAAAGGCCTTTTGAGGTGTTCATTTAAGGAAGAATGTACCGAAGGAATTAATTTGATATCTTATCTCGTTTAAACGTAATTAAAGAAAGTCAAAAATTTAATTAAAAAATGCATTTTTTTCTAAAATGGCGATTTTGGGCCCTTAAGGTCCGAATTTCAAAAAACCCCTAAAGGCCTTTTGAGGTGTTCATTTAAGGAAGAATGTACCGAAGGAATTAATTTGATATCTTATCTCGTTTAAACGTAATTAAAGAAAGTCAAAAATTTAATTAAAAAATGCATTTTTTTCTAAAATGGCGATTTTGGGCCCTTAAGGTCCGAATTTCAAAAAACCCCTAAAGGCCTTTTGAGGTGTTCATTTAAGGAAGAATGTACCGAAGGAATTAATTTGATATCTTATCTCGTTTAAACGTAATTAAAGAAAGTCAAAAATTTAATTAAAAAATGCATTTTTTTCCAAAATGGCGATTTTGGGCCCTTAAGGTCCGAATTTCAAAAAACCCCTAAAGGCCTTTTGAGGTGTTCATTTAAGGAAGAATGTACCGAAGGAATTAATTTGATATCTTATCTCGTTTAAACGTAATTAAAGAAAGTCAAAAATTTAATTAAAAAATGCATTTTTTTCCAAAATGGCGATTTTGGGCCCTTAAGGTCCGAATTTCAAAAAACCCCTAAAGGCCTTTTGAGGTGTTCATTTAAGGAAGAATGTACCGAAGGAATTAATTTGATATCTCATCTCGTTTAAACGTAATTAAAGAAAGTCAAAAATTTAATTAAAAAATGCATTTTTTTCCAAAATGGCGATTTTGGGCCCTTAAGGTCCGAATTTCAAAAAACCCCTAAAGGCCTTTTGAGGTGTTCATTTAAGGAAGAATGTACCGAAGGAATTAATTTGATATCTCATCTCGTTTAAACGTAATTAAAGAAAGTCAAAAATTTAATTAAAAAATGCATTTTTTTCCAAAATGGCGATTTTGGGCCCTTAAGGTCCGAATTTCAAAAAACCCCTAAAGGCCTTTTGAGGTGTTCATTTAAGGAAGAATGTACCGAAGGAATTAATTTGATATCTTATCTCGTTTAAACGTAATTAAAGAAAGTCAAAAATTTAATTAAAAAATGCATTTTTTTCCAAAATGGCGATTTTGGGCCCTTAAGGTCCGAATTTCAAAAAACCCCTAGAAGGCTTTCGAAGTATTCATTTAAGGAAGAATTTGTTTTTACTTAATTGTCTACCTAATACTTACTTAATTGCGATAATCTAGGTATATATCAAGAGATACTCAAAAACGACTATTTTCAAAAACTTTGCGGGCAGGTCGGCACGGGTTAACGTCAACGTAGGTGAATAAAATTTCATATATAAGTAAGGCTTAGTAGGTTGAAAAAAATTAGAGGGTATGCGTTCCGGTATTTCAAAAAAA